>NQII01003222.1:251966-269549 GCA_002778355.1 Clitarchus hookeri
GCAAAGTAAGTACAGGTGAGTGAAGATTCATTACATACCAATTTCACTGTGTGAACATGCTGGAAGTTCCAAAATACAGTAAAACTTTGTGTATTACTAATATCCAATTTTACCCTTTAAGAAGCTTTCCTGTTTAATAAGCAAAAATTAGCAGTATTTTTTTTGTAAACTTCTTAAGAGGGCTTTACTATGTATGATCTTTGGGTTAGAGCGGTAAGCAAGTTCCCCCACCCACGCAGTGGAAAATGGTTCTTATAAAGTTCATATTACTAACAGAATGGGCAATATCGGAAACATGCTGAAAGAGTGATGTTTAAGACCTTAGTGATTAAATTGGTTTGTTGAGCCTGAATGCACATTTTTTTTGGTATTTGATAAATTTATAATTACTGATTTATATTTTTGACATATAACATAACTCTACTAATTAATAATTTCAATACAATTATTTGTAGCTACTAAATTGTAAATTAATTATTAATATTTTTGCCCTTTAACATAACAATTTACTGATTAATGGTTTATGTACACATTACTATTATGTACTACAATCGCAGCTACGTATTTCTGAGTAACAAGTTTGCATAAACGACCCAGAAACAGTACATTGACAAGGGGATCAGCTGAGAATGACAATAAACAAGATCGTTGCCATGTGGCCGATCAGCTACAGTATGGACTATATGGGTGGTCTAACACCATGCCAAGTGCATCCTGCAAGGTTTGGTCCCCTGTAATGCATGCTTAGTGTGGTACATATATATATATATACTACCATGTGCTGTGCCTGTACCACTTCAGGGTAATGTTTTTCTTGCTAATTAGTGTATTTTCTCTTTTGTTGTTTAAGGAAAATAAAACCATTTTACCACCACAAAGTAGTTTCAAATAGAGGCCGGTGAGCACAACAGAGTCTACGTGAAGCAATGGAAGTTGTTTCTAATAAGCTCATAGATGTAAATGCAGTCACAAGACATTTCAGTGTACCCAAAACCATATTATAATGTAGATTGAACACCAATAATGTCACTGAAGGCAATTTCAGTCCCCCTTCTGTTTTAGGTGAAAAAAACTTTAAAAAGCTTCAAGCACATGGATTTGCTGTGATATAGCCAAAAACTGAGTACATCTCTTTTTATTTTCAGTTTATGTCACACTAGCAAACCAGCCTGGTGAAAGAGCTTAAAGGATAGGACAAGAAATTATTACACCTACAAAACGTTCACAACAATTTCCATCTCAAGATNCTTCGCCCGGGTACAATTGAGTTTTACCCAGTGATACACTAATAAATAAATTGGGAAAAGACAATTCATTTATGTAAAAACAGAATTATAAACTTATACTATGTTGGCCTAGGTTTTTAACGGATTACGGCAACCCAAATAGAATGAAATATTTTTTACCCGATAGCCAAGAAGTAGGGTACTGTTTTGGAATGTACCTGTGCAACTATCGCGTAGTTACCACATTTCCACTTTGCAGCGTCGATGTATAAAAATCAAAACGTGAGTTTCATCAAATTGTAGCTTTATAAATAAGTGTACCTAGGTACTACTTTTTGCGCTTGGCTAAGGGATCTTAATCAATAACCAAAGTTAAGCAATGTTCCCAGCGGCACACATTTGGATGGGTGACCGTTTAGTGGCATAACATCTGAGCGCATCTGGGCTTCGGAGGGTACGTTAAATATTCTGTCCCAGTTGTTATTGATTGATAGCAGTCGTTCAGCCATTTCAGAGGTCCTTGGATGGCTGGTAAACTCTGACACCAGATAAAAAAAATTTTCTGTCACGTTCCCAGCCGTTGCAGAATTACATTTTGTTATTATTCCACACAGGAACCACACAATTTTCTGAGATAAAAAGTATCCTATGTCCTATTCCAGGACCTAAAGTACCTACATACCACATTTCATCAAAATCCGTTCAGCCGTTATGGAGCTGAGTGGAAACAAACATACACACACACACACACACAGACTTTCGCATTTATAATATTAGTAGGATTGAAATTTGAAAACATGTTTCACGTTTGTATCGAGTACTTCTGCCGTTATTGTGTGGAGATGCGCTACGCAACGTGAATTTAAACAGACTTTAATGTAAGCAAATTTTAGTTTACAAATTATAAATTTTATGAAAATATTTATAGTTTATATTTAACCCTTTACAGGCATAATTTCATTCATTTGACGAGTGAACTGAGGTGGTAGTCAGAGTTTAGACAAACAAATATAGTTAGAACTGAGCCACCATTTAAATATTACTAATTTGTTTATTTAGTTTAATATTGTAAAGATTTCATTGTGTTTGTTGAAGTATTTTTAAATTTTGTTGTTTGAATGACAGTTCTTTATTTTATATCAATCTGAAATAACCTAAAAAAATTACAGTTGGACGGACAAGACTTTTCAAAACAGGTGAACATTCTAATGCTGTTTTTTCTGCTTGCAAACATACGAAAGTGAGCAGATGCAGCACTACAAATTTTAATAAAATTTTTTGTGATAAAGTTTTTTTACAATGGTTAAAGACACTTGAAGAAGTATGATTTAGCATTCCATTGAGTCTAAGCCACAGAAAGAGACCCAAAGTGGCAAATTAATAAGTTAAGGTAATATAAAATATAATGCCATTGTCACTTCCCTGGTAAGCTCATCTAGGTTATGTTAATAAAGTGCAAACTTGTTTTTTTCACTTCTTCTTTTATCTCATATGTCACGAAAATGTTAAAAGATAATTTTTACGAGCTTTTTTAAATGTAGAAAGTTTTATGCAGGTGTTTGAAAGTCACAATTCATTCATTATGCACACTGTTAAGCCAAGATGCACCGAGACTATCCTTTAAAACTTAGTTACGCCAAGATAATTTTCAATAGCAAACTGTGTTAATTTACAACAGAATTCTTCTTAATAATTTTATATAGGTGGCTTAGGATATCTTTGAACTAAAAATTTTTCTCAGTTCATGTAAAGTTTTTTTTTCCTTCACAATTCACTTTAAAGTGCTATTGGTACCAACCAGATATGTATTCAAAAAATGGATTTAAGAAACAATCTGAACAAATAATATCAATTAGTTTTGAAATTTTACTCAAACTTTTATTTTTTTTTAAACCCATAGCTAAATAATTATAAGTATTTCTCTAAAACCTAATAAAGATTTTCATATTGTAATTTTACTGACAAGATCGCTAATTGAAGTGTAAACATTTTATTTGGTGTTCTTGTAGTCTCTTTGTGTGACATACAAATTGCAGGTATGTCACGTGCATGAGCCAGCACTTAACTTGCCACCGGCAACCACTTCAATACATCAGTGTGCATGAATGATTCAATGTCTGTCTGACGCACGTACCAGCAGTGCCATTTAGGCAGCCTTATTTTCAGGAAAAAGTGTAAGTGCCACAAGGGTAAATTCCACATATTCTAATTTTCGTAAACTTTTGCTATGTTAAAACCATTTTCAAAAGAGAGAGAAGGGAAGACATGTCCTAAGCAACAAACAAAAATGTATTTTTTGATTCAGATAATTTGAAATTTTGTAATTCGAAGTAAAATATTTTTGTCCTGAACATTTCAAATAATCAAGGTTTCACTGTATTACTTCAAGGCATGCAACAAGAACAACTTTGTGATAAATCACCCTTCAAGAAAACTGAGAAGCCTACAATTTGGAGAAATGTTGAATGCTGCCTGAAACATGTCAGGGATGGTTGAAAATGGTGTTTCCGCATTCACATCTACTGGAATTATACCATTCAACCTGAATGCCATTCCAGAGTAGGCTTTAATAATTCATGATATTTGTGAAAAACAAGCTTCAGAAAGGACCCAATCCTGAACATGTTAATAATCCCATGCGAGAACAAACTTTCAGGAATTCTCAATACAGTCTTCCAAGAAATTCAGCAGATAATACGTCGACTTCCCATGGGACTTTTCAAAGCTCCCTACCGAGAACTTCATCTAAGAACATCTCGTCTTTCCCTGGGATTTCTCAAAGCTCTCTTCCTGGAAACTCATCTGAGAAGATCTCATCTTTCCCTGGGATTTCCTCTGGTGAAAGAGCTTAAAGGATAGGACAAGAAATTATTACACCTACAAAACGTTCACAACAATTTCCATCTCAAGATATAGAACTAACTCCCAATAAAATATTGTGTGATATTCCTCCAATGCCCCTGGTAGGAAAAGCTAAATCAAGGTGAGAAAGATGTAAAGATACCAATTTTGCAAAAGTTCTCAACTCCTCTAAAAATGGTATCAAAGCTAAAGAAGAATAAAAGAATAAAATGAGAAGACCAATATAAATTAAGAAAAGAGAAGTCACAAAAATTTAAACAAGGAAAAGAATGAAAACAAAATTTGAGAGCAGAAAAACACATCATGCAAACAAAGAAGGGAAAATATGCTTCCTAGTGAGAACAGGTGAAATAACAAAAGAAGGGAAAATATGCTTCCTAGTGAGAACAGGTGAAATAACAAAAGAAGGGAAAATATGCTTCCTAGTGAGAACAGGTGAAATAACAAAATAAATCCACATCTCCTTCATTCGTTTCAAAATTATGATGAATTCATAAATGTGTACGACAAAAGTTACAACAGTGTATTTAATGAATGGAACAAAAATTGATGTGTAGCTTGTTGAGAAGATTATAATGAAACCAGGAAAAAAGAATATTGAATTTTGTGAGTGTTTTTTATATCATTCATGAAGGTTGCAGCGAATACGAAAACATGTGTCATGAATGTGCTAAAAAAAATTGCTAAACAAAAGGCCTGCTTATATTTTAAAACTCTAATACAGTAGAGCACCCCTCAACCGGAATTCCCTTGAACGGAACTCCCCTTCCGTTATCTCCCCTTATCCAGAACTAATTTTCCAAAAAAATTCAAACATCGCAAAGTTGTGCCATAACTTTCGCGTGCTCGCGAGAAGTCTTTCATTGCTCACACCAGACTGTACATGCCCGCTAGCTGCACACAAGCAGGCCAGCGCAACTCTATAAATAGCCAGTCGTTCGTGTCGTCACGTACTAGTGATGCGTTGTTTATTGTGAGTCGGCATAAGGTAAACGTTTCCATGTTTCTGTTGAAATCTTTTTTAATAGTTTCACAGATTTTGTTGAGTAAACTAAAGATACCAGCTTCTAGCAATACAGCTAAACGGCAAAGGAAAATGCTTTTGATACAAGAGAAAGTGGAAATGTTGAAGAAGCCAGACGCGGTAATTTCTGTGAAGTCTGTGTGTGAATATTATGGTGTAGGAGTGTCTACAGTATATGACATCAAAAGCAAAAAGATGAACTACGCATGTTTTAATTGGTTATTTTATTAAAAGAGGGGATGTCGAGTGGTAAAACACTTTGCCCCGGTAAAAGTAGCGAACATGATGCAGCTTTAATGAAATGGTTTAGACTTAGCATTTCTGGGCCAATGCTCACTCAACAGGCAAAAATATTTCATACTAACTTAAACTTGATTATGAATGTGACTTTTCATTAGGTGGTTACATAAGTTCAAGAAACGACACAGCATTTCTCTTTATTCACTGAGCAGCGACAAACTCTCTGCAGATACGGAAGCAGCCGAAAAGTTTGTTGTGGAGTTCACGCAGCTAGTGTCAGACGAGAAAATTTCTCCAGAACAAGTGTACAATGCAGATGAAACTGCATTGTACTAGAGATGTATGCCAAGAAATACTTTGTGTACTCCAGACGATGCACATACTGGAATGAAAGAAAGTAAGGAAAGGCTAANAAGAAATACTTTGTGCACTCCAGACGATGCACATACTGGAATGAAAGAAAGTAAGGAAAGGCTAACTGTGTTAGGTTGTTCCAATGCAGCTGGAACACACAAGCTCAAACTCCTGGTTATCGGTAAAAGTATGCGGCCACGGAAGTTGAAAGACGTCAAGGTAATGCCTGTTGAATACACGGCAAGCAAGAAAGCCTGGGTGACCACAAAAATAAACACTGAGTGGTTCAACAGTTTTGTACGACAAGCTAGGCAACACTGCAATAGCGTGGGCTTGAAGCAGGATTGCAAGATCATACTTGTGATGGATAATTGTTCCGCCCACCCACCAGCCGAAATCCTGTCACGAGATAACATTGAAGTTATTTATCTGACACCTAACTGTACGTCACTCATTCAGCCGCAGGACCAAGGAATCCTACGCTCGCTAAAATGCCGCTATCAATCGGAGAAAGACGCCAGCAAGAACCCGCTGAATTTACCGCCGAAAACTGTAGCTGAAATAAAAAAGGATTACAATTTGAAAATGTAGTGAGGGCTCTGGCAAGGGCTTGGGACAGCATCCCTAAATCAATTCTCAACAATGCCTGGCACAAACTGTGGCCAAATATTATTTACTCAGAAGAACATGAAAATGAGCCTGCTGACTTCCAAGGATTCAATGTTTCACAAGAAAATTTTTTTTTAGATGAACTGATGAAATATGCGAAGACAATAAACAGCCCTGAACTGACAGATTTGTACGACGACATTGAAGAATGGTTCACTGTTGATTGTGATGTTCCAGTTGTGCAAAATTACACAGATGAATATATTCTGGAAATGGTTACAAACAAGAATAATAAAGACGAGATTGGCAGTGAATATTGGGACAAGGATGAATCTACAGAAAAAAATTACACAGGATGAATGTATTTTTCACATAAGCCGTTTGATAGTTGGGCTTGAGCAGCGTAGCTATGTTAGTGAACAGCAGTTAATGAGCCTGTACCTGCTGACAAAACAATTGGAGGTAGAGAAGACCACGAGAACTAAGCAAACACGCATTACGGATGTGTTCAAGGTTTTATCTGCGCCGGCTACGGTAAACAAGCTGCATGATGAAGAGAGAACCGGCCCAAGTGGCACAGCTACAGCTACACTGCATAATGACACAAGTGACAGTGACTAATGCCAATGTGCGACTTTCAGAATTTAGTGTTGTAACGTGTTAATGTAAATTTGCCGAATTTTGGTGTGTATATGTCGCACCAGAAGTTTTTGATAAAAAATTAGGGATATTTAATATTTCAAGTACAGGCCACACTGAATTTTTGTATTCTAGCATATATTGTCGGTTCTCATAGTGCTAGTCCGGCAACGTCAAACTATGGCAATCAAACTAATTAATTTTCCGTTGAGTGTTATCGTTGTCGCGTCGCCTGGCCTCTGCCTGCTGAAAAGTGGCAAAAGTGAAGTATTCCGCCAGATGGAGCGAGGGGCATGAGTAGTTGCAGGGGAGAGAACTTTGAACTTGTCGCCCCCTTTGTTGCCACAGCCCCTCCTGCCACTGTGGCTCATCGCATTCACTTATCAGTCACTTGTTTCATGAAATAACATACTTTTATTACTAAAACGTGTATGATTAAAGCCGGAGATGGGATAGGATAGAGGTACTTACAAGATGAACTTAAAATTAAAAGTTGTGCTATATGCACAAGAACACGGTACCCCACTTACCATGTTTGCCCGAGTATGGGTCGCACATTTTATGCAGATTTTGTGTACAAAAAATGGGGTGCTACCTTAATGCAGATGTTTCACGTTTGCCCAAAAAAGGTTATTTTACCGTGGGATACAATATGTTTATAAATAATTATACTGTGTTCGTTTTTCCTAAATAAAACTTATGTTAACAATACTTTTTTATATATGTCAAAATGCCACAACACTGCATTAGAATTGCGGACCATCTGTGGAGAAACGATGAATGTGAAGAGGGGATGCGGCTGAGGTTGTGGCTCTATAGGAGGGGGTGGAGGTGGAAAGGAAGGATGCCAAAGGGGGAGAAAGGAAAAAGAGAGGAAGCGAGCCAGTTGGACAGTGGCTGGAGGTGATACAAAGCAAAACTGTTAAGGACAGCAGGTAAAAGTATGGTGTGACCCATACACATTTAAACACATTGATGAGCTATTTATTTGTTATTATTTGTTTGACTTCCTTAGAAACTAAGTTAAAACATTAAAGTGTACTGTGCGTTGACAAATTTCTGAAAATGGTTTAGGGGGAAAACTTTTTTTATGCCAATATCTCGTACATAAGCCGCACCTCACTTTTTGTCATCTTTTTTGGTAAAAATGTGCTGCCTATACACACTGAAATACGATACTTTGTGAACTGTGTCTATAGTATGTCAGTCCCGCTCTTGTAAATGTATATTGTGCCGACGAGCCATGCAGTAAGGGAAAAACTATCCTTGGAATTGACTATACTATGGGAAGTTTTATCAGTTGCATGTCAACATAAACTGTAAATAATGTCACTGCTGCAGCCCGAGATTACATCCAGTCCTCGCTTACTCATGCAGACACGCGCACGAAGCGATAAGTACCCCGCAAGCAGGTTGTGAATNAGATTACATCCAGTCCTCGCTTACTCATGCAGACACGCGCACGAAGCGATAAGTACCCCGCAAGCAGGTTGTGAATGAGGGTCATTCCTGCCGCCCTGGGAGTTTTAGGACTGTCACATTTTCATAAACAGTGTGTAGAGTTTTTTTTTAATGGTTTTGTAACTTGTGCCACATATAAACGAGTTCAGACTAAAAATGTGTTATTTTTACACCACCCCACCCTCATTTCCCATAACCGGAATTTTCCCACAACCGGAATAGCCCTCTCCTTGACAATTCCGGTTGAGAGGTGCTCTACTATATGTGTTCTAGAAATATCTAAAAATTTTATTTTGTTCAGCACATTCGCTTTATGGATATATTTATAAATATTGTGAAATGTTCAATTTTAGCCACATTTAATGTCTTTAGAGGGTTCTTAATTTCTGGTTCATCTATATCATACCATGTGACCATCTCGCCCACATATGTGCGTAACACATGTTTATTTATAGAGGTAAAAAAATGCTTTATCTACAACATTTAAATTTTTCATTAAATGTATCNGTGCGTAACACATGTTTATTTATAGAGGTAAAAAAATGCTTTATCTACAACATTTAAATTTTTCATTAAATGTATCATTTCAGAATAATTTAAGAAACAAAAAAAATCAATCTTTTACGAACTTAACCGACATTAAATTTTTTAAGTGTTAATTGATACTAAAAACTGTTCTGAGTAAAAAATATTCTTACACAAAATAATAAGTACTAAGGAGCAATCATAAAAAAAGTGAAATTTCAATAGTTAAGATCAATAATATTCATTCTATCTAAATACAGTAAAAAGTAAACATATGGTTATTAGGAACATAATTTCCTAGATATACAGGCTTATGTAATATTGAATAGGTCATCTAACCTTCCATTATGGTTGATTTTGTAATTATATTTACCTGTGTTTCCGCAGAGCCATCATCTGTCAAATAATAACGCACTATGGAGCCATCCAAATGACCAGACACAAAACCTGTGCCCTTTGAGCTGTAAAAGATCAGTATATATTCAAGACAAACAAAAGTGTTTCTTAAAAATAATAATAATAATTTCATTTTTCATGTCCTTAATTCACTATTAAAGTATCTACCACCCGTAAAAACCTTTAATAGGAAGCACTGTGAAACATNATTTTTCATGTCCTTAATTCACTATTAAAGTATCTACCACCCGTAAAAACCTTTAATAGGAAGCACTGTGAAACATACAACAATTACATACAGTATAAACACAATTATTAAACAAGACATAACATTGTATATATATGACTACAATCTTATTTCCAAAGTGAAGAGGCCATTGTGTGGTAAACGCTTTGCCAACAAACAACACATTGTCACAGCATTTCGACGAGAGGTAGCGCACAATGACTGATCTCATGCAGCTGATGGTATTTCTAGTCTCTCTCATCGCTGGCAACGAACCGCAGACAACTTCGGAGACTACTTTGAAGGATGTTAAACACCTTGTACATGTACAATATACAATACCTGTTCAAATGAGTGTATACAGGATGTACTAGAATTAATCAATTACACGGTGATTTCAAGCAGCCATGTTTGCCTTTGATCCTTGCCAGACATTTCTGCATCCATATCCCATCTAGTGTCACCTTCNTGATTTCAAGCAGCCATGTTTGCCTTTGATCCTTGCCAGACATTTCTGCATCCATATCCCATCTAGTGTCACCTTTAAAATGTATTAGTCGTACACTTTCAACTCTACATAGTACATTTCCTGTGTTAGATCATTTTCGGGAAATAAACAATAGTTGCCATGACTTTTGAATCATATATATATGCGTGTGTGTATATGTATGTGTATATATATATATATATATATATACTCACACACATACACACATATATACATTATATAAAATATATACATATACCAAATAAAATCATTAGAAACAAAAACCACGCAAATATAAATAATTATACAAAAAAGCCTCATAAACAGAATTTTAAAACACACAAACACAGACAGTGATCACCATAATTATATTTGACTGGAAATAAATAATAATTGTGTAAAACTGACATACATTCCATTAATTGAGCAAATTATGCTTACATGTAACTAAATAAGAGTGACTTTATAGATAAAAAATCTTTGTCATGTGTTCAAAATATGTTTTATTCATTGAATAAAGGGGTCAGACGCTTTCAAACACTCATTCCCGTTGTTAGTACATCGTTTTGTTAAATAAAATGTTTTATGATTTGTTGTAAAAAAACATACAGATCTCTGATGATACAGAGAGGCTCTAGGTCCGACTTTATATAATATTTCTATATTATTGTAGTTGCTCAAAAAACAGTTTATCAAAAACACTGCATTGCTCACTTTTGTCCTAAAATATAACGTATGTGTATTAAAATTGTGGATGACCTGATCATAATTAAATTTTCCAACATCTTTTGGATATCTGGAGTGAATGTACCAAAAAACCTTCCTTGAATTGTTTTCAATTCTTTTAGAATCAGATGTAGTTATTGAGTTCCATACTGTAGAGCTGTATTCTAATTTAGATTTCATCAGAGTACAATAAAGACATAGTATTGAGTCAGGAATAGTTGCCATATAATTTAAATATTTAAAGAGACCTAGAATTTTGCTAGCATTAGTAATTAAACTATCAACATGATAGTGAAAGTAAAATTTAGAGTCTAATAATATAGCTAGTTATCTTACACATTCAGATCTTTGTAGTAGTGTTTCATTAAAAGTACATTTAAATTTGAAATCATGTGTTTTCCTAGAGAAAAAATAACCTGAATTTTTTATTATTTCTTTAATTTCATACCATTTAATATACACCATTTTGAGGCAGCATGTATATTATTTTAAAGAAAAAAAAAAGCTTTTTTTTTATAAATTTTTTAATCATTAGCATATTAGAAGTGCATATATGTGTTTAAGCAAATCAACACTATCAATTATAAACACATTAAATAACAGTGGTGATAAAGTTCCTCCTTGTAGTACTCCAGAAAGAACAACAAAAGTATTTGAGACAATGTTGCCAATTTTAACAGAAAAGTTCTCGTTGTTAAATAACTATACAGTCAATTTATATAATAACACCAATATTTTCTAATATTTGCAAAATCACTGTAAGTTTACGAGTATCAAAAGCTTTACATTAGTCAAAATAACGAGAAATAATTTCACTGTATGTGTAATTGAAGAAATCAAACAAATTTGTTGTGGTAGTTTTACCAGGGATAAAACCATGATGCTGAACAGTTAATAATCTATTAATGTGGAATGAGATATGTCTGAACATTTACAAGTCAGGTTACCACACAAAATGCAGTTACAGAGAATATACCCCTTCATACATTACATAGGGGTTAGATCCTTCCAATTGTTTAGAACTTTGTAACCCTATGCATGAAGCAATTTGACATGACAAGTTAGTAATCAACATGCAAAAAGCAATAAAAAAAGGTATTCTTGGTAGTATCCTCTTATTCCTACAATTTCCTTAGAAATCACATGTTTAGTTGGAAAGCAGATAAGTAGTTGCGTGGGACATAGGCAGTCTGTACCACTGCTGTGCATGACGTGTGAACTCATATCCTGGCTAATGTCCGTGTCCTAAGGCAATAGGTTTATTAGATTGTGGAGGACTGAGAAGTTACTGTGGGCAAGGTGCCATATTGTATTGGTTCCTGTTATCGTAGGAAATGGCTACAAGGTTGCCTGCCTGCTAGCATTGCATTGGTAGTTTACACAGCAGACAGTTCTTCACAACGTGTGTGATGGAGTGGAGTAACGAGGACCTGATGGACATGCATCTCACATATGGAGTGGAGTAACGAGGACCTGATGGACATGCATCTCACATATGGAGTGGAGTAACGAGGACCTGATGGACATGCATCTCACATATGGAGTGGAGTAACGAGGACCTGATGGACATGCATCTCACATATGGAGTGGAGTAACGAGGACCTGATGGACATGCATCTCACATATGGAGTGGAGTAACGAGGACCTGATGGACATGCATCTCACATATGGAGTGGAGTAACGAGGACCTGATGGACATGCATCTCACATATGGAGTGGAGTAACGAGGACCTGATGGACATGCATCTCACATATGGAGTGGAGTAACGAGGACCTGATGGACATGCATCTCACATATGGAGTGGAGTAACGAGGACCTGATGGACATGCATCTCACATATGGAGTGGAGTAACGAGGACCTGATGGACATGCATCTCACATATGGAGTGGAGTAACGAGGACCTGATGGACATGCATCTCACATATGGAGTGGAGTAACGAGGACCTGATGGACATGCATCTCACATATGGAGTGGAGTAACGAGGACCTGATGGACATGCATCTCACATATGGAGTGGAGTAACGAGGACCTGATGGACATGCATCTCACATATGGAGTGGAGTAACGAGGACCTGATGGACATGCATCTCACATATGGAGTGGAGTAACGAGGACCTGATGGACATGCATCTCACATATGGAGTGGAGTAACGAGGACCTGATGGACATGCATCTCACATATGGTGAAATGATGTGTAATGCATCAGCTGCACATCGTCGATACAGTTTCCCGCTCGACATTTATGCACGTGCTTTCACTTCAGTTCATCGGTGTTTGCGTGAAACAGGAACTGTACACGCAAATTATAACAACGTTGATAGATCACAGTTAGACATCAAACACGATATAGCGGAGTAAGTTGATGCTAACTCACGTGCCAGCTTTCAAGGAATCACTGATGTACTGAACACATCACAGTCTACAGCGTGTCACATTTTACGGCGAGACAGATTGCACGCATATCACTACCAGCGAGTGTAAACACTTCTTCCCAAGGCCAAATTAGGCTAGCCCAAGGTTTCTACGGCATTGTACTATTCACCGACAAAGCATCCTTGACAAGGCAAGGTGTCTTCAACTTCCACAACGATCATGTGTGGGCATACATCAACCCACATTCAGTACAAGAATCCCAATTCAAAAATTTCTTTTCTCTGAACGTTTGGGCAGGGACGACTCTTGTTAATGGGTGCAGGGGAATGTACCCTCCCAAACAAAATGTAACATGCCCCAGCAAATAAATGCTCTTTTATGCATCTTTCTTTCATAATTTAAGTGTACAAGTAAACTATTTGGTCATTAAGTTTTGTATCACTAGGTTACGAATAATGCCTTCTTACTTTAGGCTTGGGCAATGTTTTTCCTTGCATCTTTGGGGCACAGATGGTCTGTGCCCACGCTGCTGTAGATTTTTTCCTTGCCAAAGGCACACGAGACGTCTCAGAAATAGCCGAATTGCTGTAGATTCAGGGCACAAGCCACCTTTACCCACGCGGTTCAGGCAGTGCCACAGAGTAGGGAGGCTGTAACAGCTCAATAGATGGCAGGTGCATGTCTGCTATGTGTTTTCTGACGTCATAACACATTTATGTACTGTTGCTGTTTCAGTATTATATGCAAGGCTTTAGAATTTGTGAATATTTTGAAAACAGTGCACGATATCACAGTTTTTAAATTTTGTGTATTATTCAGTTTTTTAAGTTTATACACAATATTTTTCTTCTTGTGTTAGTGAACTAACATGTAACATGCCATGTTAATTTAAAAAACAAAGTAAGTTATAAGAATTACATTTTTTTTTTGGGAAGCAACTACTGTATCATGATAGGCATTAAGGTTTGGCTTCATCTATTATGCAGAAATTCTTTGTTTTCGTGTCATAATTTCAGTTTCATGAGTATGATTGGAAATGTTTGGTTATAGAAAATGTACAATTTACTAATTTTTTAATACTTTTGTATCTAATTTTCATTGTTTATTTCCTGTTTGCAAAAAGCAGAAACTCATTGATAAAATATAAATAAGTTCTTGGCTTTTTACAACTAATAGATAACAAACAATGACAATTAAGAACAAAAATATTGAACAACTCGCAAAATGTAAATTTTCTATAATTGTACATTGTCAGTAATTACTCTGAATCCGAAATTATGACAAACAAAATGAAGAGTATTAGTGAAGCCAGCAGAATCCAACGCAATCCAAGATTCATATCAAGAATTGTTGGTGACGTGCTCACGTGGCAAATGCCTGCCTTTTGAAGCGATTAATAACATTTAATTAAAGAAACACATGTCATTTTGAAACAGAGATGAATAAATACAGTGTTCAAAATTTATTTCTTTATGGTTTTTAATAATTACTCATTCAAAATCATGTCATCTGATTTTCCCGTACACTTGTGCTTGTTGTGAGTTATGCAACATTTGGAATTGATACTTATGCATTATTTGGGGATGAAATGTGTCGAATAGGCTCTTTCAGGATATCAGTTTATTCATAAAATGCATCTTTGAAATAAATCCACAAATTTGCCTGCAAGAAGCCACTGAAAATGAACTCCATGCTTGGTAATACAAGTTTCTCGATGTTCAAACCATTTTTGGTGACAAGGGGAGGTCAAGTATATGCTTCTGGGGGTATCATTATATTTTATATATCATATTAAATTAATATTTTGTTTAAAAATCATGCTGGTTTTATGCCAGTTATGATTAAATACAAATTTTATGAGAAAAAAAATTCCTTTAAATGCAAAAGAAAACATCTTTGCAAAAAATAATTAAAGGTTAAAATGTATTGCATTACATTTTTAGAGTAAACCATTTGCTTTGAAATACTAGTTATGATAGGTGCAACAATTTCCAGCATTGGACAATCTTTATAAAATTTCCACTGCATACTCCACGATTACCAATACCTCGTTCAAGGTTAGATTCGGCGGAGCACTCAGCCATTCTGTGTTGTAGTGCATTTGACAGGATAACCATGCATCACTANGTTCAAGGTTAGATTCGGCGGAGCACTCAGCCATTCTGTGTTGTAGTGCATTTGACAGGATAACCATGCATCACTAAGAGCTAAGATAACATGATTAGTTTCATTTAATGCTTCACTTACTCTACCAATTCCCCTCTCACCAAGCATGTAAGGGGAGGAAACAAGTGCATGCAGCCGAGAGGGACAGGATGTTATGCTACGTAATAGCTTCCTCTCGTGTCAGCACATACGGGGAGGAAGAAAGGTGTGCACTTAAGAGAAAGACAGAAAGAAGAGAGCTTGAAAGGACGCGAGGATGCCATGCTGGTTGCTAGGTAACCTCTTTCCCATCTCATTAGGTGTGTAAGTGAAGGGCGCAGAGTCGTGCCTGAGTGCCTACTCCCAATCATCTGCTGAACAGGAGAGCACTGCGCTTAACATATTTCACAAGCCCAGTAATTAGAAGTTTGTATAAACAAACAGCTTAAAAGCGATTACTTTGTGAAATCTTAAGTGATGGGACAGAAAGATATTTTCATAGATGCAGCATTTGATAAACAATAAAAGTGCATAATTTTATCATTATTTATATAAGAATTTTTCAAGGACCACTGAAAATTTTTTGTGAATACCATTTTTTGGTGCATATGTTTTTGGTGCATACAGAGTCCCCTGTATCTCGAAAATATGGTACTACTACATCTCTTGGCTGTTACTAGTATCGGAAGCCAACAAAGCTGGCAATGTAAACAGTGATTTTCATTGTATACCTTCAACTATGCATCGTTAATAAATCACGTTCCAATTTTGTTAATCACTTTTAATAAATAGCTTCAATGTAAAGCATTTAGATGACAGCAAAAATAATGTGTGTGTTAAAATTTACTTTATTTGTCATCAGTATGTATAATTGTGCATGTGCACATAACAGATACCAACATCATATATCATAGTTCATGTCCATATATTCCCATTCCTGTGGCAAGAGTAAAGAACAAAATCTTGGCCANACCAACATCATATATCATAGTTCATGTCCATATATTCCCATTCCTGTGGCAAGAGTAAAGAACAAAATCTTGGCCAGATTTCATTGTTCACAAACAGTCACAAATATAGCCTGTGTATAAGGAGGATTGTTATTCAATTCATTGTTAACAGTTTCTGTCATAACAGCACATNACAAATATAGCCTGTGTATAAGGAGGATTGTTATTCAATTCATTGTTAACAGTTTCTGTCATAACAGCACATTTTAAGATATTTATACTTTTTTGTTAATGCTTCATTGTAAAATAACCATAACATGACATCTTCAGCTATGGGACTTAAAATTTTGTTCAATCAATATGTTAAATAATACTACTCGAAAATTAATAAAAACTGGAAATTTTAGGATGTGTTGTTCTAATGTTTCTTCCAATGGTAGCAATTTATTATTTGAATAATTATGGACATATGCCATTGCAAAAATTTAGTTGTAGTCTCAGAAAACCCACTAGGTTGTTGTTTGAATGATTGTTGCAATGGAGGTAATTGATTGTTTGAACCATTATGTACATACACTGTTGCAAACACTTTGTTTTAGTCTCAAAAAACCTACTGTAGGTTTTCTGAGACTTCAATGAAGTGTATTAAATGGTGTTTGTCCATAACTATTCAAACCGTTTTTAAGATTATTAATACACTAATTTTGGCAGGATTACTGAAATTTCTTGGTAATTACAGACTTTCAAAACATACATGTTCAATGTACAAATTGTAAGTAATTACAGTTAATTTAAAAAACTTCTGAAAGTCCATTTGTATATATTTTCAAATAACAGCAAAACTTAAGTTGAAGTAAACATTAAAAATTAAATAACACCAGTTAATCTTTTAAGTATAATGTATTCACTGTAACTTCAAGATTTTCTGAAGCCCTGCTAAAGATCTACTTTCAGGGACCCGATTATGTATCCTTCCGCAGTATGTAATCAAAACATTGCCATGTGACAACACCTGTCAAACGTTTTGCAAACAAAAACAGTGCCATGTGAGTACTCTCAAATATTTTGTAAACAAACAGTGCCTTGTGGGAACTGTCAAATATTTTATTAACAGTGTGGGAACTACCAACATTTATTTTTGAAGAGAAACAATGCCATGTAATCTTAACTGTCATATACTTTAATAAAATTCTCCAAATGTCTAAAACAAATGCTAATCAATTTAGCAAAATATTGTAATACATACAAAAAGATAGATTGAAGTATATATCGGAACTGTTTATTATATCATTTAATTAAAGTTTACTTATTGTATTAAGATTTATTTACATATTTG
>NQII01003223.1:0-19781 GCA_002778355.1 Clitarchus hookeri
ATAACCAGATAATGTTATATTATGCTATTTACCTAACATTTTATTACAAGGTTAGATTCGGGAATATATTGACGTCATGATTGTTTTAATTGAGGCAAAAATAAAACGAAGAAGTAATTTTAATATTACTCTAATTTCAACTCAGTTATACGTTAACATTTCAGATGTTGTGTTTGTACTGAAGGATATGATAAATAGTTAAAGGAATAATAAGGCCATTTTCAAAACTTTTTTTCTTAATAACTGAAGTAAGAACTCTAAGGATCGAAGTAATTTGGGCAAGACCAAGACTCAAAAAATTATAAACCGCGAGTATTTCACGGATTGATTTGGCAGGAGGCGATNAGTAATTTGGGCAAGACCAAGACTCAAAAAATTATAAACCGCGAGTATTTCACGGATTGATTTGGCAGGAGGCGATACTTTATAATCCTCTATACACTGGACACATAATCGTTTGCTTATTGGTTTCTGCGATCAAGTGAGGCTTTGTACTGCTTCCTGCTCATTACTAACTCACAGTTAAACGGTGCGTGTATAAAACTGTTGTCCAATCACAGCGGGAGGAGAAAATAACAAGTGTTTGAAGTTTACCTCGACACCGAATGAATTCGCGAAATACTCGGGGTCTATACTTACTTAACATTCGCGGTTAATTGATGCACCTATACACTACTTGTGCAGATTTCCTTATTTGCGAATACAACATAACTGTCACGCAAGGTAGTTTTTTGTAATGTATTGTTTTTATAAATTGTGTGACAAAACGAAAGGAAAATTTGTGAGTCACCAGGGGTGGGAGCACCACAGTTATTTGTGCTAGGCCTC
This sequence comes from Clitarchus hookeri, assembly GCA_002778355.1. Taxonomy (NCBI): domain Eukaryota; kingdom Metazoa; phylum Arthropoda; class Insecta; order Phasmatodea; family Phasmatidae; genus Clitarchus; species Clitarchus hookeri. The sequence goes on from NQII01003223.1 coordinate 829, forward strand.
GAGAAACCTTTGAGCGAGTCAGGAGGTGAAATTACTCCCTCAAAGATAAATATTTTTTTTAGAGTGGCGCTGAGGGGGGTAGCGTGTCCTTCCTGCCTCCTCCGACAGGCATCGCTGTCTGTACTATTGCCGACACTGCGATGTGACTCGCTTCTTACCTAGGCGAACTGGGTTCGATTCCCGGCGGGTTCGCTTCAGGATTTTTACATGTAAGAATCGTGCAGGACGATGTCACTGGTCTGAGGGTTTTCTAGGGGATCTCCCGTTTCCCCCCACCCTTGCATTCCGCAGCTGCTCCATACTCACCTCACTTCACCCTCATCTACTCTCAAGGCCACGATGTTAAGAGCTGCCCAAATCTCTCCACTCTCCACTGCGATATGACCAGCACTGTTGACTGGCAGAAGGGCCAGTATTTAACCCCTAGTGGCCAGATTTTTCACCTTAGTGCGCATAAATGCATACATTGTGCCCCTGCATCAACGATATTATAAATTTATTTATGTTGTAAAGATTATCATTATAAAGGNATAAATGCATACATTGTGCCCCTGCATCAACGATATTATAAATTTATTTATGTTGTAAAGATTATCATTATAAAGACCACTTATGGAATATGAATGCCTTGCTCCACAGCAGCAGCTCTCAATAATAGAATCTGAATCTGAGCTTATTTTAAATAAATGAGATGTATTTCTATATATCTAATTTATTTACGGTTAATCGAGAAATTTTGACAGTCCTGCTTAGGCTCTACTCAATCTTCTCACTTTGTATCCTTGTGAAATACCTTCCGTATGTAAAATTAACATTGCCAGTGGCATGATCNTCTACTCAATCTTCTCACTTTGTATCCTTGTGAAATACCTTCCGTATGTAAAATTAACATTGCCAGTGGCATGATCGTTTTTTTCTTGCGCCGTCCAAGTAAAACTGTGGAGTTGTTAACAAGATAATATTCTAATGTGAACAAAACAATGGACACTAACTTCATTGCCCATCGTTTTAAACATTACACTTGCAATACAATACCGAGTTTTAAACCCATGTGCAACGATGGAAGATTCCTTAGAAGATTTTATGCAAGCTTGCATCGCCGCTCGTATGGATGGTTCTTTGGAATATTTGGACATCTGCTGGCTGTTTTTATGGACGTTTTCGTAATTGAACGTGTTTAATTTACGATGGTAGGTTTTCTACAGAGTACACATTTCAACCAATCTCTCTCTCTCTCTCTCTCTCTCTCTCTCTCTCCGAGGGCCATGCAGTGTGGTAGTGAAGATAGTTGTAATTTTGTTTATTTTTGCTTTCAGAAACAGCGATCAGAGCATTATACAAGAATAAATAGTAAATAAAAGACCGTGAAAATGCTTACTGATGCTTAAAACAACATCGTGTATAGATTGTGTTCAACATTCGTTTATATTCAACACTAAATTTCCAGTTATCACAACAAAACCATCACGTTCAGAGCACAAACGCATAATGCTGAAGTCGTGAGTGAACAATATTCTTACNCAGTTATCACAACAAAACCATCACGTTCAGAGCACAAACGCATAATGCTGAAGTCGTGAGTGAACAATATTCTTACTGATTCTTACTGGAAAAAATCTGCTTTCCGTGGACTTATGAAGACGTATGTTGCATCTAATTCGTCAAGCATGGCGAAAGATATTTGTACATATCTTAAGGATATGAAGCAGAATATTATATATATATATAAGCTTACATATGAGAAGGAAAAATAATGTGTTGTGAAATATAATATATGGATGTAATGTAAANCAGTTATCACAACAAAACCATCACGTTCAGAGCACAAACGCATAATGCTGAAGTCGTGAGTGAACAATATTCTTAATGATTCTTACTGGAAAAAATCTGCTTTCCGTGGACTTATGAAGACGTATGTTGCATCTAATTCGTCAAGCATGGCGAAAGATATTTGTACATATCTTAAGGATATGAAGCAGAATATTATATATATATATATATAAGCTTACATATGAGAAGGAAAAATAATGTGTTGTGAAATATAATATATGGATGTAATGTAAATATACCGAACCAGAACCACATGAAAATTGATATAGTGAGAGAGCCGTCAAGATCTCGAATGTGTCTCTGTGTAACACATGTGAAATCGAATACAGTGTTGAAGTTAGTATACAGAAGATTTGCCACGAGGAAGAAGAATGCATGGGCAAGGGTTCCGTTTGGACATTATATACAATAGATCAGCTACAGTGGAGAACAATTTCACTTAAGTCACTTAGAAAATAGATGCACACTGATTTCCTTATACTTGACTACAGGTAATAACAACATAACTTCATTTTCGACCGTCATAATGGATGTATAAATTACTACAACCGCAGAAATTCACACAGTTGTAAAATTTACATGTCCAGCCCCGGTTCGTCGTAAAGTTAGCAATTAGGAGTCAACATTGAGGAGTCTGCAGTGAGGAGTCTGCAGTGATGAGTCTACAGTGAGGAGTCTGCAGTGAGGAGTCTGCAGTGTGGGGTCAGCAGGGAGGATGCAGCACTGCATAGTAATACAAGTGTTTGAGTTCACATATGATTGAAGATGATGAAAACCACTAGGGTGTGCAATCGAGTAGGTCTTGTACGACTACATGCAAAATTTCACCGACTGTTCTACAATTACGTAGAAAACAATGCAGTTACCGTGGCAAGCCCTTCAGGAAAAGTTGCAATGCACATCGCCATGAACAAAGGAAATGTTCAAAGAAAATAACTTTCTGAATACTAACATGCGAAATGTGTGGTGCAGCATTTGGTTGAAGTGATCATCTCAATTTACGCATTGGTATCTGTAAAGATAACACAACCTTTGCTTGGAACGAGGCAACATGCATTGATCTTATTGCCGCAAGACAAAGCTATGGTGAGTGTTCCTGCTGATATGTCGTGTAAACTAACGATGGTTCTATCGCCCATAACACTACCCGGGCCTGCACCGTGTTCCAAAACAGTGTGTGAAGAAGGAAATACTGGTGTTGCTAACATGCATTTTGGAAAGTGCGAGCCATAAGGCACCATCAGAAGTTGTGGACAACTAACATGCACCTCCAAAATGTAAAGTGAAAAACGAAGATGTTACACCTAACGAGGTCATAGAGAACGTCAATATGACATCCAAGTCTGCTGGTGACGATGTTAAACATGCATATTCTACTGATTATGAAGTGCTGACATCTATAAAACAAAAGCGTAAATGTGTTTATGATGATAAGACGTACTTGAAGTTGGAGCAGAAGAAATGTAAATACGAACCCTGTACTCTGGCCCAGAGGTATCATGTCAGTCATGTATCATGAACATTCTGCGAAGAGTGATGTGAAATCTTATTTTCTGAAAACCCCAATGACTTGGTTGATATACTAGGGGTATTGGTTCCATTGCAAGAAGAGGATATATTTCTGTCATAGAAGAGATAAATTCGATTATTGATGAACTGAGAGCTACGTGTTTTATTTAATGACATATTATATTTATGTGTGATTTGTTTAAGAATAGGAACAAATACAATTAATGAAAAAAAAATATATTTTTTAAAATTCTTATTGCCTAAGAATCTATTTCTGGTAGGCAATAAGTATTTGAGATGAACATATATAGAGTACGGTCATTTTGTTCGAGATATTGTTCATTGCGATTGTTGCATGACGTGCTCGATACTTAAATATGTGGATAAAACACAGAGGTCTTTTAATTTCTTGCCATGTTTTTTTTATACCTGTGAAATAATTTGACTCTCTAGGGGATTAAACCTGCGAAACCTTATATTCAAATAAATCGCACTGTCTCCAGCATCATCCGGGTACATGAGTTATATCCTATACAATTTTAATAGCATATGTAAAAAGTAAGTATGTTTTGTCAAGGGTGGCGTAATTACAGTACTTGTAAGTACCGAGTTGCTTTCTTGGTCGNATGTAAAAAGTAAGTATGTTTTGTCAAGGGTGGCGTAATTACAGTACTTGTAAGTACCGAGTTGCTTTCTTGGTCGCAATGTTTACCATGAACGGAAAGACAGGACAGTCATTGTGGTCTGTGCTTCCGTTGAGTTCGCATCGATAGCTACGAGATGCTCTCGTGCCCTCTAGGTCTACTGTGTATGAAACAGCTACACCGGTTTTTTTAGTTAAGCTAAACTTCTTCTCTTTATGTTTTGGGTCTTTTAAAAGCAGATAAACTTTCACAGTTTTAAGGTGTGGGCATTGCAATGTCTCCTTACACGTCATTACAAAGTTCGTACATTTAATTATATTTCTATATTAATAAGCATTTGTGGTGTGCGATTCATGGCTAATTCGTTTCATAATGTGCTTACAGTTCTAGCACCATAAATTACATGTATTGAAATAAGTACATGTATATAATATCTAAACGAAATAAATTGTTACCTTGTACTGTATAACATAATTCCTCTTGTAAATGGACATACATGTGTGACTCGGCTGGTCTGCCACCCTGGAGTTTGACGCATCTCCCTCGGCTATTGTTGTGCACCATCCCTTCGGCTTGCCGATACATACACGGTGCTTGCGCCGCCGGCCGACCACCTGGGCTGCCTTACAAATTCACACTATGTTAGTTGAGCGTGCAACGTCGGCTGGGACGGATGTGTTTCGCTACTAGAGTTGTGAGTGTTGGTTGTACTCTGAATGTAACGGTTTCGTTTAAGTCGGTTCGTAAGGAAGTCGTTTGCTATTCTGTTGTACTGACCGCGATGGCCTGGTCTTGTCTAGCATCGTTTAACACACATCGTACAGCACCCGACGCGTGTATAATATGCGATTGCGCTGGTGGGTAAGTGCTTTTGACTATTTCCTTTTACGTATTGTTTTTATGTATTTTTGCATCAGCGTGTAGCTGTGTTGACTTTATCACACCTGTGCTTCTCGGCTTCACAAAATCATTTTTTTTTTCGACTAACGTGACGCACAGCACTCGATGCTCGAACAATATACACTGGTTCTTAATGCTTATGACCATAAGCTTTTGCAATTGTTTCTTATATCTGTTTACATCAGCGTGTAGTAGTGACATCACTCTTGCAAGACTAATGGTTTAAAATGTATTTTGTTTTGTGGCCCGCAAAGGAACACAGTCTTTACAAGTCGCATANTGTAAAAAGTAAGTATGTTTTGTCAAGGGTGGCGTAATTACAGTACTTGTAAGTACCGAGTTGCTTTCTTGGTCGTAATGTTTACCATGGACGGAAAGACAGGACAGTCATTGTGGTCTGTGCTTCCGTTGAGTTCACATCGATAGCTACGAGATGCTCTCGTGCCCTCTAGGTCTACTGTGTATGAAACAGCTACACCGGTTTTTTTAGTTAAGCTAAACTTCTTCTCTTTATGTTTTGGGTCTTTTAAAAGCAGATAAACTTTCACAGTTTTAAGGTGNGCAGTTTTAAGGTGTGTGCATTGCAATGTCTCCTTACACGTCATTACAAAGTTCGTACATTTAATTATATTTCTATATTAATAAGCATTTGTGGTGTGCGATTCATGGCTAATTCGTTTCATAATGTGCTTACAGTTCTAGCACCATAAATGACATGTATTGAAATAAGTACATGTATATAATATCTAAACGAAATAAATTGTTACCTTGTACTGTATAACATAATTCCTCTTGTAAATGGACATACATGTGTGACTCGGCTGGTCTGCCACCCTGGAGTTTGACGCATCTCCCTCGGCTATTGTTGTGCACCATCCCTTCGGCTTGCCGATACATACACGGTGCTTGCGCCGCCGGCCGACCACCTGGGCTGCCTTACAAATTCACACTATGTTAGTTGAGCGTGCAACGTCGGCTGGGACGGATGTGTTTCGCTACTAGAGTTGTGAGTGTTGGTTGTACTCTGAATGTAACGGTTTCGTTTAAGTCGGTTCGTAAGGAAGTCGTTTGCTATTCTGTTGTACTGACCGCGATGGCCTGGTCTTGTCTAGCATCGTTTAACACACATCGTACAACACCCGACGCGTGTATAATATGCGATTGCGCTGGTGGGTAAGTGCTTTTGACTATTTCCTTTTACGTATTGTTTTTATGTATTTTTGCATCAGCGTGTAGCTGTGTTGACTTTATCACACCTGTGCTTCTCGGCTTCACAAAATCATTTTTTTTTTCGTCTAACGTGACGCACAGCACTCGATGCTCGAACAATATACACTGGTTCTTAATGCTTATGACCATAAGCTTTTGCAATTGTTTCTTATATCTGTTTACATCAGCGTGTAGTAGTGACATCTCTCTTGCAAGACTAATGGTTTTAAATGTATTTTGTTTTGTGGCCCGCAAAGGAACACAGTCTTTACAAGTCGCATANCTCTTGCAAGACTAATGGTTTTAAATGTATTTTGTTTTGTGGCCCGCAAAGGAACACAGTCTTTACAAGTCGCATAATGTGTATCGCACTTTACGCATTGAAGGCATTTTTGATGTTGTCCTTCTAATCATGCGTTCTTTCTCATTTTGTAATGCATTCTAGTTTTCACTTAACTTATTGACGTGATAGCAACCCTGATATCACTATTATGGACTGTGGCTGCTACGGGTATTTTATATGTTATATTGTGACTCGTAATGGCACCATGCTTGTGATGTACTGGCATATATGCCTGTCCTTTATTGTGTGCTACATGACTAATTTTTCATGTACAGTCCGGTTTCAAATCTTTTACCGGTTTCCCCAGACCCTTCACATTAGGCTGAAGGTGATTATTTATATTAAAGCGTACATGTATTAATGTAACCTGTGACTACGTATATCTTGTTATCTGTGCAATAGTATACCCCTGTATTTTTCAATACATAACTGGTTTTTATGGGTTACCCATGGCTAGCGATGACTTGAGCCACCGTCCCTTGTGTAGGACTGGCGGTGGTGTTCGTTTATATTACTATATACGTATTTTACAGTTACCTACGACTATGTACAGCATGCACGTAGCACATTTGTATATATCTTGTTTTTTCGCATATAGGTTTGGAAATACTTACCAACTATTCTTATAATTAGGCTTAAGGCATACTAGTTCTTATCTCCTTGATTGTAGTCGGAAGTTATCTCTGTGATATGAATTTGGTGGTCGTAGCTTCTGTGTGTGGGAAATGTCGGGCAACAACGCTTATATGAGAGCTTAAAGTGTACCTGTCGCTGCCACCCTGTTTGTCATCGGAGGTGATGGCTATGATATGAATATGGAGACTATAGCTTCTGTAGGTGGGAAATGGCAGCCAACTATGCTTATACGAAGGGTTAAGGTGTACTTGACCCTGCTGTCCTTTTCGTCGTTGGAAGTGATACTTATGTAATGAATTTTGTGGCTGTATCTTAAACGGTTCGGTAATTAAAGTTAACTATTCTTATATGTGGGCTTAGGGCATATTTGACCCTTCGTCACTTTTCGTCATTGGAGGTCATGTCTATGTTATTAATTTGGTGGCAGCATCAAAAATTGTTCAGAAATTACAGCCAACTATGCTTATAAGTGAGCCTATGCCATATTTGACCCCGTGGTCCTTTTCGTTGTCGGGGTGATTCCTATGTTATGAATTTTGTGGCTGTATCTTAAACGGTTCGGTAATTAAAAAAACTATGCTTACAAGTTGTTTTAGGGCATTTTTGACCCCTGTGGATTTTTTCGTCGTCGGGTTGATACATATGTTATGAATTTGGTGGCTGTATTTTAAACGGTTCGGAAATTACAGCCAACTATTGTTATAGGTGGGCTTAGGGCAAACTTGACCCTGCGGCCCTTTTCGTTAATTTTGGGTGATNATTACAGCCAACTATTGTTATAGGTGGGCTTAGGGCAAACTTGACCCTGCGGCCCTTTTCGTTAATTTTGGGTGATGCATATGTTTTGATATTGGTGACAATATATTAAACTGTTCGGAAATTACTGCCATATATGCTTATAAGTGGGCTTAGGACGTACTTGATGTGCACACGGTGTGACTCTAGGCTAGTGTGTGTGGGGAGGTTTCGTTTCGTGTCACACAGGTGGAATGTCAGAGCATGACAGTCTTCCCCGCCAGGATGCCAGGTGATAGGAGACCAGAAGGAATTTGAGAAATCCAAGGTGGAATGGGTGAGCATGGGACTCGTCCCCCCACCAGGATCCAGGTGAAAGGAGATCAGAAGCAATATGGGAATACAAAGGTGTAAGGGCAGAGCATGGGTCTCGTGTAAGGATGTCGGGTGAAAGGAGACCAGAAGGAATATGAGAAAACCAAGGTGGCAGCAGACGATGGCGATGAGGGAACATCCAAGATGGAGGACTCGAAAGGCAAAAGAGGAAAGGGTGAATGTAAAGGAGACCGGAAGGAATATGATAAAACCCTTCAAGGAATAGAATCGACAAGAGAGACAGGAAGGAATGAGGGAGCGTGAAAAACAGGCATAAGGGAGAAAATAAAGGAGACCAGAAGGAGTAAGAGAAAACCCTAAAGGATAGAGAAGGCGAGGGAGAACGGGCGTTTGTGAGGAGAGAGATTGGAAGGATTGTGAGAAATTGCATGACAGGGCAATGAAATCGAACATTCTTTAGACGAGATGGATGGTTTTTACATGAAATGACAGAGCGTGAATATAAAGGTGATCCCTCATCCCTTATTCCCAAAAAAAAAAGTGTAATTTAGCCACATTGTAGAGTCATGTTATTTTCTGAGTGAGTGACTCATAAATATTTGTGTAAGGAAAATTTCTGCGGGAAATTTTGTGGGGATGGAGGGAAATGCGGGAAATTTTGGATGTTTTTGAGGGAAGAAAGAGAAATTCCGAGGGAAAAAGGAAAAATGGCTGCTTCTGACGTCATCCTAGATGGCCGCCGTGGCTCCGCGGCTCCCCAGCCGGCAGCCAGGTGACGGGGAACCTACAATTTCTAACTACTTTCAGTCCGCTGCAGTTGTGAAGTTGGAGTTGTCCTAGCTGGTGGTTGAACACTGTGGTCGACGCTGAGCTACGATTGAGCTGCGTCGTGACGACACGTCGAATGTGCCAGTGTGTGTGTCGCTGGACTGCGTCGCCGAATGAAGCTTGGTCCGCCGTTCATGTAATGTCATTTTCGGCTAATTTTGTACCAAGTAAGTTGAACATTGTGCCACACTTCTTCATTTAGAACTAAAGCTTTACTGCGCCCACTTTAATGTAAGCTTATAGTTAGCAATTTTATTTGTAAAGAATATCGTGTTATGCAACGATTCTTGAAGCCTTCGTTTGAAATTAAATTAGGCAGTAAGTACAAACTAGCCCCGACCGGTACAAAGTTACCCCAAATGACTGCACATAAAATACACATGGATAAGAACGCGTGCGCGTGTGTGTATAAGATGTTGCTCATAATATGTTCTCGTCTTCTATTCAACAATAACACGAGACTCAAAATTTACCTATTTTTGAGAAGTTAGTGATTTTGTGCGTAAATTAGATGGTCCGTGCTTTTTAACATATTGCTACAAATCGCTAGGTGCGTATCCGACTACGTGAGGGATGGAGAACTTTATAAACAAATGACTAAATATATTTTTTTAATTTATGTACAATGTTATAAAAATACACACAACTATTATTTACAAAATTAAACTGCCTAGCTCTACTATTTCACTTACTATCCTATCGGTGAGCGCTATATGTAATGCCAAAGTATCAATCTAAATTATAATTACAGTCCTTATGACTGTCATCATACTAGCGACAGTCCCTGGCTTATTATTTACACGTATACAATCAAAACGTTCACTGCCATCCATTAACACCATTCCAAATGTCTGCCACTCACGCATTAAGTCCTACTTTCCCGCCTGGCCCAGAAGGTTCTTCGCACCACTTGTCCAGCTGAGGGGGAGGAGGGGCGATGACGAAACAATTCGCCCAGCGACTATCCCAAGGCATTTAGTCCTCCAAGGACGGTAGTGTCATGACTCCTGATAGCCTTATCGCGGCACGCGTCGTGTGTTACGTGGCGGCTAGTTTGTAACTTTCCGCACGCTTCTCCGGTTACCGGTGATGCTCTTGAAACACTGCGCTTTACACGTACGAAGGGTGCTGGANNNGGGGGGGGGGGGGGGGGGGGGGGGCAAGGAAAAGGACGCGGAGCGGCCGCGTGCAACATTATGTTTTATTTTGCATTACATTAATTTAATAAAATCAATACATACTTCTTATTCTTCTTGCTTTCTGCAATATTATTAGCTGAAGGAGGTTGTACAACTCAGAAGAAATGCAATATCGCCATGCCATACAGATATGCATGTCAGGGCGGCTTCGTACATGATACGTGCACGATGGAGCATGAAATATATGGCAGTGTACCCAATTACATTTTCCTTCGTACTCGCCTGATGACCTAAGTTTTTCTTATCGTCAACTGACCTTAACACTGCTATCTGGATGTCGACCGGGGCACAACGCGACTACAGTGTTGCCAAATTAGTCGCAAGTTCCGCGCTCTTCGATACTAGCAGATTTCCTCTGGACGATACTTTAACTAAAATTAAATTACACTGCAAACATTTTTAAAAAAATTGATTTCTGCTTTCTGTCGACGGCAGCGGGGTGAAGCAGAACCAGGAGGTAAATTCACATCAGCGCAGAACTTGTCTTAGCAGGAGTTACCCCAGCCTTTAACGAACTTCCCTCTTAATTTGGTGGTTGTATTACTTTCCATTAGCAAGGAAATATTTCAGCGGGCTGACACAAGCTGTCTAGCGTGTTCCCTGGTGTGTGCATTTGAACTCGAAGTACGTTATGTTATATATATATATATATATATATATATATATATATGTGTGTGTGTGTGTGTGTGTGCACGCCAGGTTTTATTGCATTAAGCGTCTAGTGTTTCCATTAAATTGTTCTTCTTTGGATTTTATCTGCAATAACAACGTGCGTGAATGATGGTTTCGTGGTAAATCAGATTTTCTGTATCCAGGTCCTGTCGAGTGACTAAAAATCTTTTAATATTTATATATATGGCTTCAGTACGGTTACAAAAAACACCAGCAACATGAAACTATATATTGATTTCACAATACAACTTGGTTAGATATGAAATAATCGCCGGAAACATGAGAACGTAATGTTACAATAGCGCCTGAGGGATGGAGGTCTTAATAAAAAAAATAAAAAAACTAAATTTGATTTCTAATTTAATCACACAGCTATTATTTACAGCATAAAATTATATATATCCACTCTTACTCTTTTTATTTCTCAGTAAGCGCCATATTTAATGTCTATTTCAACTCTAATTAACGTCCTTCTTTAAGTGTCTGTTTAGATATTGTCAATTAACTCATACTCATCATTAACACATGTTCAGCATATCGGCTCCCATCATTTGCAATGTCTTTCACTCATGCATTTAGTTCGCCTTGGTGGGAGATCAGCAGTCTAACAGCTCAGCCACCTTGCCCCCAAAAAATGGACGAACATATTAAAAAAATTTCAATATTGCTTTCCTGGCCCCATAAAACGTAGCTCTGTAATATTTTTCGTTTGCGCGAACCAAGTTGCTTTGCGTAAACGGGCAAACGGAAGCGATCATAGATGCACATTAAGTCGGGTCAGACGCTAGCTTCAAAAAATGCTGCTTCATTCTATCACAAAATATGGCCCGCAAAATAAAGTTCATGAATCATTTTATTTATTAATTTGAACTGTGTTACGGTTTAATTTTTTAATATTCCTATCAATATTTCGTAATGATGAAACAAGTTTTGATGCTGTAATTGATCTCAATGATAACTTAGTCCTGTATGAGTAAGATGGGGTGCGTGAACCATTGTCACAGTGAAATAATGTCGTACCCATGCAAGAATAAACCCTCTCATTCTTATCTTTATCAAATAGTACAATACTATTCAATGTAAATATTTTCACCTTTATCAGTAAAGCATGATTTTTATTTCACGGTGTGTATGGTATGTGTACCCCACCTTACTCATCCAGCCCAGGGCTAAAACTTTATTATGTACTTCGTTCGGCTACTTGCATGGGCGATGTGCCGAGAGGGTGGTGCGTGTTAGACGGTGTATATTGAATTGCAAATGAGAAAATAATGCGCAGAGGTGGAAAACGCGTCGAGAGGGTCGGTAGAGTCAGTTGCAGCTGCACGAAGGGGTGGGGTTGATCAGTTCAGTAGCGACAGCGGTCTAGTACGGTTGGACAAGAGCTGCTCCGTGCGTACATATTACCCGTAGAACAAATGCTAAGTCGCGCAGCGCGGTAGTGGAGAGCGACGCAGTGCCAGCAGTGTGGCGTACTCCCCTCCCTCCAGCGGTGAGCGCACGGGAGAGCCCTACCCTACAATACCATGCCTCACATACGTTCCCTCTCTCAAAGCTGCGCGAAGATTATTTTCTTATTAGAACTTCACTGCAGGATGATTCACGAGGAGTTACCCCTACTCACAGGGCCTATTCCTTACATCATTTGGAACAAAGCATGCCATATAAATGTGGGTCCTATTCCCATTATTTACAGAGTAATTCGAAACATTTGAAGAATGACGAATAAAATAATAACCCTTTCAGGAGTAAATACAGTGACGTATTATCAGACCGTATTGCTTACAGTTGAGCATCACAATTGCGTCGAACAAGCCTACAAAATATGTCCAAAATGTTTCCGTCTACTTCGATACATTTGGCCGCACACTTATGAACCGCACGTGTTGCTCTACGTAGCTGCACGCGGCTGTCTTTGATTTCTGTAGCGGCATGCATGATACGCGCAAGTAGTTGCTCGCGTGTTTGTGCAGTCCTTTGGTAAACAATATCCTTAATTCCATCCCCATACGCAATAATCTAAGTGGCGATAGATCTGGCGATCGTGGAGGCCAGGGGTGAAAACCGCCTCGTCCTATCCAGCTCTCAGGGAAATGCACATTTACGTGTTCAACCCCAGCACGGTGGAAGTGAGGAGGTTCACCAACATGCTGGAAGATCATACGACGTCTCGCTTCTAAAGGAATATCCCCAAGTAACAACGGCAGTTCTTCTTGCAAAAAAATGCAAATACACTACACCGGTCAAGCTTCCCGGGAAAAGAAAGACCCAAACAGCTGATCGTGTAGGACACCCATTGATGCTGAAACGGTTTTGAAAACTTCTTTCCACTGTAGGTTTGGTATACTGTTTGTCGAATTACTCTGTAAATATTAGGAATAGGACCCACATTTGTATGCCATGCTTTGCTCCAAATGACGTAAGGAATAAGCCGTGTGAGTGTCGGTAACTCCTCGTGAATCATCCTGTATAACATAGGAAATAAGCAGAGGTCCGTGGTGAAGCGAGTTGGAAGCACTGCTGTACAGCACAGCGTACAGGGAGTGTCGTCGTCGTGGGTTTCCCCGCTGTGACTAGCCGTAGCGGAGGCTTCACTTAGTGCCCCGTTGACTGGAGGTCAAGGTCGCGCAATCCTCGACGTGGCGCAACCACAGAGCACAGCCTTGACACTCGCCCGCCGAGAAGCGCGCCGGCGATAAGGGCGACGCTGTCACGCACGTCTAGGCTCTCCAGCACTCGTACGTGCAAGGCGAAGAACTGTTCTCCTACTGCTGCGTCTCTTACCTATGCGACTTTAAGCGGCGGACGTAACATTTCATCAGTGGAAAGTCTACAGTAGAGTCTAGTGCAGGTCCATATAATTACAGCATATTTCAAAATACAGCAGTGGAAAAGCCGTTTGAAGCTGTGTTGGAGTCTCGGGGGTAGTATTTCTAATGCGCGTGATGTCTTTCGAGTATTATTCGTCCCTCGTATGAAATGTGTTTTCTTTTCGTATATACGTACAATGACAACACGTTAAGTGGTTTCATAAAATAACTAGATGTCAAACACTCTGCGGTGCAGTAAACGCGGAAAGTAGGCGACGTCCTTGTACGACCCTGTCACTATATTGGTGGAAAGCCTGGAGCAAAAATCAATGTTACAATTCACAAAGAATATTTTACACGATAACAGTACGAAAATGTTGATTTTGGCCAAGTTGAAGAGCTTCAAAATAGTATTTGCAATAAGCGTGATCAGTTAAAAGCAGTACTCCTCCCTAGTATGAAATGTAATATTTTTTCGTGTGAAAAATCTTGTTGTGGACACGTGTAGTAATAAATTGTTTTTCAAACCGACTATTACTAAACACACTGCAACCGAGTTCGCGTGCCAGTAGGCCGGAATGTGTAAGGGGGGGGGGGGGCTGAAGAATACAGATGAAACAGCCGCTTGTGCCGCCAACTCAAACGCACGCGCCTACAAAATGGCGTCACCGGCCAGCAAAGTACTGGAACGTCGCGTTGTTCGCCGATCAACGCCTGGTAACCTACACTCTAAATTTGAATCAGTCGAAAAGCACTGGTCCGCAGTGAAATTCAACTACTAGAATCAGTGAAAATGGCTCCACTTAGAATCAGTGGAAACGAAAAAATTTCACGGAATGAATTAGTGACGCAAAACAATTTCACTGATTGAATAAGTGACGGCCCAAATTCAGTGGCGAATTAAATATTGTTTGTATTGGATTTAGCCAAATAATTACGAGAAATAAACATATTTACGATAGTTTACTATTTATATTGTGCGATTTACCGTACTTTAAAAAGTAAAAAAAAAAAAAATTATCTCGGAGGTGGCCGTGATTGAACTCACACAGCCTTTCCACCTCACTTTGAAACCGTTACCTTGCCATCTTTTATTTTTTAAAGTCGCCTTTATTGACTTATAGATCGATACATAAGCCGTGGTACAGAGCGAGAGTGACGTTGGTAAGTGTAGTTTGTTGGTGAGGTGTGTGGAAGTGACGTTGACGAGATCGAGTTAGACCGGCCTGTTGACAAGTTCCCAGTTCACATGCGCGCGACAGGCGAACTGAAAATCTGCCGCGCAGGAACCGGCGTGCGAACTCCCGACCCTCCGAACCGACTACAAGTCGGCCACTGTCCCCTGAGGTATGGGTAGGGTTCCCAACCCTGCCAGAATGCCCGGGAGACTCCGGGAATAATGTTCAACCTCCCGAGCTCCCGGGATGCAATAATTTCTCCGGATTTTCTAAAATAATATTGTCATTAACAAAATATATAAATCGAACCGAAATCGAAACACATCGAATGCATAAGCGCTGCCGTGCCGCCGCCGCCGTCACGTTTGACGTGTCGCATCGCGCGCGGCCTCCCACCTCGTACAAATTTTATCACTGAAAGAACCGATTACATGGGAAGGAATTATCAGACTGTAACAACTTTTAAAAATTGATTTAAATACTGACAAACTATACGATGAAGTTGGAATTCTCCGTGAAATGCAACCACATCTCATTGAAGAGAATCGAGTTGATTTACGCTGGGTTGACTTCTTCGCGAAATCAAACGGAAGAAATTCCTGTCCAGAATTGAAGAAGCTTGTTACGTTTGTTCTTTCCATTCCTGTCTCTAATGCTTCTTGTGAACGCGTATTCAGTATGATGGAACAAGTATGGAGCATGGAAAGAAACAGAATGAACATATCTTTAGTAAAAGCTGAGTTACAAATATTACAAAATTTTAATTTTTNTATTAGAACTTCACTGCAGGATGATTCACGAGGAGTTACCCCTACTCACAGGGCCTATTCCTTACATCATTTGGAGCAAAGCATGTCATATAAATGTGGGTCCTATTCCCATTATTTACAGAGTAATTCGAAACATTTGAAGAATGACGAATAAAATAATAGCCCTTTCAGAAGTAAATACAGTGACGTATTATCAGACCGTATTGCTTACAGTTGAGCATCACAATTGCGTCGAACAAGCCTACAAAATATGTCCAAAATGTTTCCGTCTACTTCGATACATTTGGCCGCACACTTAAGAACCGCACGTGTTGCTCTACGTAGCTGCACGCGGCTGTATTTTATTTCTGTAGCGGCATGCATGATACGCGCAAGTAGTTGCTCGCGTGTTTGTGCAGTCCTTTGGTAAACAATATCCTTAATTCCATCCCCATACGCAATAATCTAGTGGCGATAGATCTGGCGATCGAGGAGGCCAGGGGTGAAAACCGCCTCGTCCTATCCATCTCTCAGGGAAATGCACATTTATGTGTTCAACCACAGCACGGTGGAAGTGAGGAGGTGCACCATCATGCTGGAAGATCATACGACGTCTCACTGCTAAAGGCATATCCCCAAGTATCAGGGGCAGTTCTTCTTGTAAACATTGCAGATACACCGCATCAGTCAAGCGTCCCGGGAAAACGATTGGCCCAGTCAGCTGATCGTGTAGGACACCACACCACACATTGATGCTGAAAGGGTTTTGAAAACTTCTTTCCACTGTAGGGTTGGTATGCTGTTTGTAGAATTACTCTGTAAATATTAGGAATAGGACCCAAATTTGTATGCCATATTTTGCTCCAAATGACGTAAGGAATAAGCCGTGTGAGTGTAGGGAACTCGGCGTGAATCATCCTTTATAACATACGAAATAAGCAGAGGTCCGTGGTGAAGCGAGTTGGAAGCACTGCTGTACAGCACAGCGTATAGGGAGTGTCGTCGTCGTGGGTTTCCCCGATGTGACTAGCCGTGGCGGAGGCTTCACTTAGTGCCCCGCCGACTGGATGTCAAGGTCGCGCAATCCTCGACGTGGCGCAACCACAGAGCACAGCCTTGACACTCGCCCGCCGAGAAGCGCGCCGGCGATAAGGGCGACGCTGTCACGCACGTCTAGTCTCTCCAGCACTCGTACGTGCAAGGCGAAGAACTGTTCTCCTATTGCCGCGTCTCTTACCTATGCGACTTTAAGCGGCGGACGTAACATTTCATTAGTGGAAAGTCTACAGTAGAGTTCAGTGCAGGTCCGTATAATTACAGCATATTTAAAAATACAGCTGTGGAAAAGCCGTTTTAATCTGTGTTGGAGTCTCGGGGGTAGTATGTCTAATGTGCGTGATGTCTTTCGAGTATTATCCGTCCCTCGTATGCAATGTGTTTTCTTTTCGTATATAGGTACAATGGCAACACGTTAAGTGGTTTCATAAAATAACTAGATTTCAAACACACTGCAGTGCAGTAAACGCGGAAAGCAGGCTACGTCCTTGTACGACCATGTCACTATATCGGTGGAAAGCCTGGAGCAAAAATCAATGTTACAATTCACAAAGAATATTTTACACGATAACAGTACGAAAATGTTGTTTTTGGCCAAGTCGAAGAGCTTCAAAATAGCATTTGCAATAAGCGTGATCGGTTAAAAGTAGTACTCCTCCCTAGTATGAAATGTAATTTATTTTCGTGTGAAAAAACTTGTTGTGGACACGTGTAGTAATACGTTGTTTTACAACCGACTATTACTAAACACACTGCAACCGAGTTCGCGTGCCAGNGCCAACTCAAACGCACGCGCCTACAAAATGGCGTCACCGGCCAGCAAAGTACTGGAACGTCGCGTTGTTCGCCGATCAACGCCTGGTAACCTACACTATAAATTTGAATCAGTCGAAAACCACTGGTCCGCAGTGAAATTCAACTACTCGAATCAGTGAAAATGGCTCCACTTAAAATCAGTGGAAACCACTGATCGTTTCAGTGAAAAAATTTCTTACTAGGCATTACCAACACACCTATTTTCTCTCTGCTTTATCCGTATTAATTTTAATGAAATTATATAATTTATAGATAAAATATCAGTAAAAGTTCCGTTCAATAAAAAATAAGGCACTTTTGTGATTACGCAAGTATAAAACGCCTGTGGTACGTGGCACATCTAGGAAACAACCAAACACGTCACAACTGGGGTATATTTAAAAGGTTTGATTCAAAAAGTGCGAAGAAACAGCGAATAGACTATATGTAGGGTGTGTTGGCTTTTATTCACTTACGTAGGTCGTATCCGAATTGTCACTCCATACACTTGTTGAGTAAGTACAATTATAAAAATATTTCTACATAAATTAATTTTTTGACTAAAATTTGTTGTGTTTGCAATATTTCAAATAAATAGACTGAAGATGGCATCATAGTCTATGGGTGGTGGGGCTATATTTGTTTGGTGAACCAATTCTTAATAAATATTTTTTTATGATGTATTAGTTAGAGCGTACTATAATTAGAATATATATGATGTATGCTGCCAGTTCACATCTACTTTCGTAGCATAAATAAACAATTCAATACTAATTTTAGTTACAATTTGAATGTCTAGTAAAATGCTCTCTAGCGACAGATCACGTAACTATTGTAACGAGAAATTAAGTGTTCATAAATTTTACTCGCAGTTATACTTACATTTATAATATATTTAAACGTAACGTTTATTATTTTTTTGTGGATTGGCAGTGACTGTACGGTTGAGGGCGGCGCACTTTACTGTAATTTTGTCGTGGAAACGATTGAGGGAAAAAATGTGTAAACTTCAGTAGCCAATTAGAACAAGCTGAGATGACCACAATCCAAATATTACTTTGAATTGTATTTCTCCCGAATTCAATGTGACACCGCCTGATTTTAGGCAGCTCAAAGTTATATTTTAGAATCTCCTTTGAGAAACCACGCCGGAAACGTTTTTCGTCATTATTTAAGTAGACATGGCGTTGAGTTGTGGTATATTACCTACAGAGTGTTTTATAAATATTTTTTTTGAGGACGACCACAAATATTTATTTATTATTATTATTATTTTACGAATACTCAGCTCACGTTAATGAATGTGTATATCTTATAAAATGTACACAGTGCCAAACACAGTTTAAACATCCCGTCACCTGGCGCTACGTAAATACTGGTGCTGCGCAGGTGGAGTGTGCCATAGTTGCGGCGTGTGTAACATAAGTACGGTACGGCTGTCACCTGTGGCCATGGCCAGGTCAGTCACTCTGCGCGCGATACTTGGGTGCAAAATAGATTGTGTCGGTGGAACGAAGGTGAAAA
>NQII01003223.1:19884-50540 GCA_002778355.1 Clitarchus hookeri
TCCAGTTCAGCTGTCAATTAAAGCAGAGTTGATACATGGTACAGGTGGCAACGTGACCGAGTAGGCGGTGGAGAGAGCAGTAACCATTTCCCGAGTTCCAACGCGGAACGGGTTTTGCCTGTATAGGTTATTCTCGGTAAAGTGAGCACTTTTGAAAGCCCTCTCATCTGGACTAACAGTCAATCAAAATATTTTATTTTAGCCTTAGACGTTAACTTCCGAGTGCGGTGGAATATACACACTGTGCTTATTACTTGTATGGCAATATTTATTTAAAAGGCGGTTAAAGGATAAAATATGGCTGAGAGAAAAAAGTAACTAGGACCTCAAAAGTGCTCACTTTACCGTGAACAGCCCATACATAGTAAGTAATACCAACACCACGTGATCTAAGACTATTTATTAGTACTCAGTTTTCATAAATACGTGCATTTGAGTTCCTTCACTCACCCTCCAGACCAGACCTAAAGAAACTCGGGCATATTCAACATTCAACTTATGCAAATAATTTTTTTATGAAAATGCGTTTTTTTTCGACGCGAATACGTTTTTTAAATCATACCGACACTTGGGCCATCAGGACGCAGACGGCGATGTAACGTTTGCAAGGTGATATATTCCGACATTATAACTTCGTCAATAATAAAACGATTGTAGTCTCGTTAGACCAGGTATACGACTACGATGCGAGCACGACCTGGAGTTGGCACCGCGCATGCTCGAGGCGCTGGTTGGGGCCCGCGGCGACTCGCAGCAAATTTAGCCCTGCTAAAAAAAAATTCTGGACAGTATATCTCACGATCCCGATGTGCTATGGAGTCAAACTAAAACGCACGTCTATGTAGTTCAATTTACGCTATAAAATCCAAGTATTCATTTCGTTACTTCTTTTTATTCTCATATCCCCAAGAAAATATTACCTCCTAACGCAGACGTATTCACGTAAAACTCACGGCCTTGTCCCCGACACAGTCACACCCCGATTTTTTTTTGTTTTAACCAAATATGAACAAAGACCCGTGCCCCAGTTTGAATGTATGATTTTGACAGGTTCGTTAGGCACATCGTGAGCCATCGTTGATAACATTATGGTTANGTGCCCCAGTTTGAATGTATGATTTTGACAGGTTCGTTAGGCACATCGTGAGCCATCGTTGATAACATTATGGTTAACGGTCAAACGTGCTTTCGTGAAACCAGTAATGAAAAAATTAATTGCCTATCGCTAAACGTTTTCAAATACATGTTACCATATAAACACAGACTGGCATGTCAAGAGTAACATTGTAAGCGAATAAGAGAAAGCAGTCATGTGTATTAACGTCTTATAAACAGAAAATAATTATCTTGCTAATAACTTGTGAGTGTTGCCTGAATTACTACTGTAAGAGCTACTAGTGACGGCCCGGCTCTCTACTAACTGTTACGAGAACATTCGTCACGGATCGGCCAGCGCTCATTCTGGTTGCGGCAGGCTGCGCGCGCAGCTAACTCCCCCCTCGCCGGGCGTACCTAGCTCCCGGCAAACTCATCCGCCAAGACTTGTGGCGCGAACAGTAAGGCTGCTAGTCATATGTGTTTGACAAAGTTGGTTGTTGCGAGTGGCACAGTGATCGACATTGCGCTGAAAGGAAAATACTAGGCAGGTTTGTACAAAATGTTGATCTGTGAACACAACAAAATATAGGTCATGCACGGTGAAGCTGTTCAAGGGTCTAACAAAAAATCTTACATGTTCTTTATTTTTGTTATCATAGTATACTGTTACAAGACGCCAGAGAAGCGTATTCGAGTTTGTGAGGGATAGAGGCCTCATTCAAAATGAAAGAACTAAATTTGGTATTATTTTATTCACACAACTAATAAAATATCTATATTCACTATTATTCTTGTTATTCTCAGTGAGCGCAATATTAAATATCTATCTCAATTCTAATTAAAGTCGTTCCTAGTGTTTCTATATTGTTTGTAGCCACTTATTTCACACTCATTATTTGCATATGTTCAGTCTGTATCTTGCCATCATTCCAAATGTCTTACACTCACGCATCCGGTATAGTAATCCCGCCCGACAGTCTCACTCTTCACTGTACTGATGCTCGCAGTCCACAGATTTCACTCCCGCTGGCCACTTTCGTAGCCATTCGTCACTCTGATTGCTCGTCGTCTTTGCTCACCTGTCGCTTAAGGTCGCACAATCTTCCAAACTCTCGACTCTCTAAACTCTCAGTTCGGATGCCCGTCGCAGCTTAAATAGTCTCAGCAGCCAGATCTGGAAGGTTCCCCGCGCCCAGAGTCACAATGAGAGAGGCAAGGCCAAAGAACCAGAACGTTCTTTCAGATAACCGCATAAATTAAATCCATTAAAGGTCAGGAACGCGCGAGTTGCGAAAGGCTTATCGCAGCGGCACGCTGTAACTTGCCTTTGTTTATCGCCGCCCACTTATCTCTTTACGCTCGCCTGTCATTCCTTTGCTTTCGCGAGCAGGAGGGGGCAAGAGAAGCGGCGAAGAGCAGCAATTTGTAACAATATGAATGGTGAGTTCTAGCTCAGGTTTTGTACATCTTCAACATAATAGAAATATCCGTATTTAAAGGAATCGACAAACAAAAAAGCTAAGTTATTTCTTTCTTGTCAGTAATAAAAATGTATGCTCCTTTCTCTCTTTATCTATGCTAATTTCTTCTAGTTAAACAGTTTTTGTTAACACCATCGTAGTAAAAATTCTTATATCTACAGCTCAGAGTTTGTGTACTACTTCTCGCAGTTTCTCCAATTCCAAATATTATATGCGTTTCTTAGATATCATAGAAATTATTTAATTGTGAGTTTAACATAATGACACGACATAACAAATATTGAAGATAATACTGTCTCATGCATAGGTTGACATTCAATTAATTTTAATGCTTTGTATGTAAAATACCATTTAAATATAATTTTTCAATAATTTTATATTATATATAAAAACAGAACTTTCCATTTCATAACATTATATTCTTAACAGTAAAGAGATACTTTAAATACGAATATTAATTTTTAGAGAAAATTTCTTAATAAATAAAAGTGATTACTTACATACTAATCATAAAAATACAGGATTAAATATTATACGATTGTAGTGTACATATAAACAAATGTAAACTGCCTAGACATTAAAAAATTCCTTGTCATACATATTTAGTCTCCAAATTAACGAAACAGTGAAAATATGTAAATATTTCCAAGAAATCAAGGAATCAAATCGTTTTTCAGAATTTTCTTCTTCTAACAATTTAACATGACATATGTTATGATTAATTGTTGTATACCGTACACAATTTACGTAACCCAAAAATTATAATAGTTTTACAATTTCTTAAAGTCAGTGGGCCTAGTCAGGTTAAGGGATGGAGGTCTTAATTGAATAAAAGAGTTAATAATTTCGTAATTTATTTACGAACAGTACCGAGAAAATGCTCTCGGCTTAATATCTCACGATAAATGGGCAAACCTTGTTATTTACGATCGATATTTACATAATCGTCTATCACCTAAAAGGAATTAATGTGAGCAAATAACTGAAATAATTCCCAATAAACAGTATATCAACACCTATTCAATAATTTTATGAATATATGTCCATATTTGTAATCAATGTGCTAATGTCATCTTCCGGACGAAGGTCTCATTCCATCTGGGCAGCTCTTGTGAGATCTGGAAGTGTTTCTGGAGGGCGTGGACAACTATAAGATGCTCTCTCCAGCTTGCCTATAGGACTATACCGATTTAGCTATTTATCTTACTCTGCGATACACGTGTAACGAATTAACTATATTGACGAATAAATTTGTTACAAGTAACATGATATAAATCTTAAAATGTCAATTTTTTAAACTTTTCCCCTATTTACAATATAATAACGCCCAGGAACATTTGACTAGAATAATTGGGTAATAACTTGTGAAAGTTAGTTTTCTATAAGGAGAATTTGTCAGTATATACTATGAAACAAAAGTAATTACATGAAAATGAATAATTTATGCATATATTTTGAGACGTGGCGTTAACGCGTCGATGCGACAATCAGTTGATGTGATTGCGATTTAGCCTTTATTGTTCATGTAACTAAAGCGTACTCTTTCAACTTTACGAAATAAACATATAATACAATTTGACCAGTTACTAATTAATATTTCGTAAACATCTCAGCGATCCGAAAATAAATGGGAGTTGTTTGGAATGTAAGTAATTTTTAGCTATATTTCTGGTATTCATGGAAACTGTTTTCACATTTTACTGCATAATTCGATAAAAATGCGCTGTGTTCGAGAGGATGTACGGCGATACTAGTACTGTCGTCAATAATGGCGTCGTCTACGTGCAAGGCACCGAACTGTCATGCAGTAATACACCGAACTAACAAATCACATTAGTTAGAGAGTGGACGAAAGTATTCTGATCTGTTTCCGCGCGGTGATTTACGGAGCACCGCCTCGCGACCTTCCACACGACCAGATACGCTCGGCGAGGAACTGTGACGTATGGCCTACTGCCAACTGCAAACTTTTTTAGCAGTCTCTAAACATGGCGCCAGTAATTACTGCAGGTAACAAATTATCATGTCTCCACAGGGAAACTTTGAAGTTGACCGTTGAGCTAAATTCTACTCTTCGTTGACTGAGCGTACAGTTTCGAGCGAAAATAATGCCCTTAACACCAGTGAGTTGCACGTGCTCTTCTCTCTTCCAATGATTGTGTATTATCGTCCCGCCGACAGCAGTGACCAGGGAAGGCAGGAGTGGGGGAAGAAGTGGCCACGTCCTGGCCCTGGCATTTACCAAAACTGATTTTGCAAAATCGTGAAAGATCGAAATGAGGGTGGCCGGACCGGAACTCGCACCAGGTTTCTCCTAAACGCGAACTCGGTGAGATAAAAAAACGCTCACTCGTCCACTATATTATTTAAAATAACCTGGTGAGATGTTGCCAGTTAAACAGCTCACAAAAAGTTTGGTGTACACATATAATATGCAAAAAAGTATGGAACATACATAAAAGAAAGCACAGTAATTAGAAGTTTCCAACGGTACCGATACGAAACGTGAAATTCAAAGAGATTGTAACAAAACAAATTTTTTTTTTCCAATATCACAGACAAACACGAAAGGACAACATAATTAACTTAATGATATATCTGACTATGGAGAGTTTCTATCTACTGCAGCTTAGTACCACGTATGGCCTCCATGTGCATTGTACAGTCCCCTAACACGCCGCGGCATGCATGTCATCAATGTGCTGATGTCGTCTTCCGGACGAAGGTCTCATTCCATCTGGGCAGCTCTTCTGAGATCTGGAAGTGTTTCTGGAGGGCGTGGACAACTATAAGCTGCTCTCTCCAGCTTGCACCACGCGTGTTCAATGAGTAAGTGCGCTCTCTGTTGATCACAACGAATTGCGTAACCCTTACCACCCAAACTGCATTATCTCACATTATTCCAAACTTTTTGTGAGCTGTATATTTACATGGCATTTCAGATGCTGTTGTGAGAAAGCTAATTAAATAGCTCGCGAATAATCTTTCACCGTTATGAATACGCATGCTCAACCTTTAGTGCGAGATTCGGTCTCGCTTTCGTGAGGTTTTTCTTCAGGATGAATCCAATAAGACTCAGTTGCTGAAATAACTGGAGCGTGCGCGTGTTCCTTATGTGAACTCGCCAATATTTACAATCCTTGGTTACTCTGAATGCAAGTCTGCAAGTTTCTTCCCGTCTACAGAGAAGACCCAAGGCTGGCGCTGAATACAGCCGGCTGTCTTGCTCGCTAAACACGCGTGTCGTTACAGCCAGCCAAAACAACTAGTTACGTAGGGCCAAACGTCCTGCTGACAACGAGATCGCTACAAACGGAGAAAGTTGCTCAGACAAGCAGGGACTTTGAAGGAATGTAGTAAGGAACCATCACAGGTTTCGCCTGGAGTGATTCCGGGAAATCACGGCAAACCTAAATCAGGATAGCCGGGGCGGGAATCGAATCCGCGTCCTCCCGAATGCTCCACCTCGCTCGGTCCGAAATAATGTCTGATCTGAGACATGAGATGGGCGTGAAGCAGCGACGGAGTGAATANACTCGCCAATATTTACAATCCTTGGTTACTCTGAATGCAAGTCTGCAAGTTTCTTCCCGTCTACAGAGAAGACCCAAGGCTGGCGCTGAATACAGCCGGCTGTCTTGCTCGCTAAACACGCGTGTCGTTACAGCCAGCCAAAACAACTAGTTACGTAGGGCCAAACGTCCTGCTGACAACGAGATCGCTACAAACGGAGAAATTTGCTCAGACAAGCAGGGACTTTGAAGGAATGTAGTAAGGAACCATCACAGGTTTCGCCTGGAGTGATTCCGGGAAATCACGGCAAACCTAAATCAGGATAGCCGGGGCGGGAATCGAATCCGCGTCCTCCCGAATGCTCCATCTCGCTCGGTCCGAAATAATGTCTGATCTGAGACATGAGATGGGCGTGAAGCAGCGACGGAGTGAAGACCGAAGTAGTTTGGAAATGGGAGAGCCCCGAGAAAAGCTCCACGCCAGGACAGTGTCCGCGACTGCCCAAGTTCGAATCCTCGAGGGCAAAATGGCCGCCCGCCGGGGTCTGGGGTCGAGCCGTGGACCTCGGTGATAGGACGTTGCAGTGTAACCACAGAGTCAAAGGCGAGTCCCTTCGCCGTTTATTGCAAACTTCTCCACTCGACATTTATTTGTATAGTCTATTCCAACTTTTCTGAAGCCCTGTCAAAGTTCTACTTTCAGTAAATTCCTCCGCCTCACGCAAATAAAGCTTAACGGAGTCTAGAAACCTACACCAAAACGACAAAGTACCGCATTCTTCATTCTAAGAAATAGTTCGGAAATTTATCACACAGGTGTTTAGGAATGATACGAAAACTGATAGGGTGAAGTTTTTCCTTATACACACGTGGTAGCTCTCCTGAACAGGAATATGAAACAGTTAAATGGGTACTCTCATTACCAAATCCACATAGTAGTGGTGTTAGACACTTCCGTATTTGTATACTAATGTAAGGTAACCGTCTTACAATACATATAATTTAAAAACTTCGATTACATGTTAGGAAGTTTACCATAAAAATTTCTCACAGATGCGCGCTCAGTTTAATGACATTTTGCATGAGAACTATTACTTAATAGGCACTATCAGCACACCTATTTTCTCTTTGTTTTCATTCATATAAATTATACAAGAAATATTATAATTTATAGATAAAATATAAGTTAATGTTGAATTAAACCAAAAATAAGATATGTAGGTTTATTTTGACAGAGACATAAAACGTATGTGCTACCCTGTTTGCCACAAAGTTGTTCAGTGTGTGCGGAGCCGTCCTTGTCCATGCTGAAGTAACAGTTGAGGCACACCATGGTGTAATACTTTCAACTGTTATGTGCTTTGAGAGAATACCTTCTGCTGTCTCAGTCAATGTCAAAAGGAGATGTGCTCCGAGCGCAAAAGTTTATATTATGGTCAAAAAGTAGCGGTGGCCTCTATTCGCACGAGCAAAGCCTTGCATTTCGATTAGGTCGAATTGGAAAGTTTCGCCCAGCCCTTTCATGATGTACTTCCTCCGAGGATTATTTCTTCTGGCCGACCTGTGCAATTCTCCGGAAACGGCATCTTTCATCTCACGACGTAGCCAGCTTCGACGAGTACTTCGATGATGGATATGATATCGTTGGTGTGTGACCGGTTGGCTGCGGTCTGCGAAGCGACCAGTAGGCGTAGCCTATCGACAAGTTCGTTCTGGTCGTCCCAAAACCACGCACTCTATCTCACTATATCACAGTCATGTGATAATGCCGAATTTCGCATGCAACATAGCCTTAAATCAACATAACCTTAAATGATACATGCCATANAAAGTTTATATTATGGTCAAAAAGTAGCGGTGGCCTCTATTCGCACGAGCAAAGCCTTGCATTTCGATTAGGTCGGATTGGAAAGTTTCGTCCAGCCCTTTCATGATGTACTTCCTGATTATTTCTTCTGGCCGACCTGTGCAATTCTCAGGAAACGGCATCTTTCATCTCACGACGTAGCCAGCTTAGACGAGTACTTCGATGATGGATATGATATCGTTGGTGTGTGACCGGTTGGCTGCGGCCTGCGAAGCGACCAGTAGGCGTAGCCTATCGACAAGTTCGTTCTGGTCGTCCCAAAACCACGCACTCTATCTCGCGTTTGGCGTCGATTATCTGCAGCCGCCCCCATCCAATAGCTACGACCAATTGTTGAAACAGTCATGTGATAATGCCGAATTTCGCATGCAACATAGCCTTAAATCAACATAACCTTAAATGATACATGCCATAGCCTTAAATCAACATAACCTTAAATGATACATGCCATATTTATGAAACGACCAAACACGTCATACACAATGGGGTGATTTTTTAAAGGTTTGATTCAAAAAGTGCAAATATACCGCTAATAGACTATACATAAGAATTATGCTTGGGGTACAGAAACAACTGCGCTGAGTTCTATGCCAAAGAAAAATTAGGTCGAAAGAAGTATAGAATGATCACGGTTAATTGAGCGCTTATGACAGCNCTGAGTTCTATGCCAAAGAAAAATTAGGTCGAAAGAAGTATAGAATGATCACGGTTAATTGAGCGCTTATGACAGCACTGCTTAAGGTCTACTTTCCTCCTCATTTTGTGTCCTTCCACCATACACAAAATTTACATCGCCATGGGACTAATGTTTTTATTCATCCGTCAGTCAAATGAAAACGTCAAATTGTCGGGAACCTAAATGTGTTACTAATATAACTACCATTTAGTACTCTAAAGTGTACNTCAAATGAAAACGTCAAATTGTCGGGAACCTAAATGTGTTACTAATATAACTACCATTTAGTACTCTAAAGTGTATAAAGAAGAAAAACACCAACTTGGTTTGCCATAAATTTAAACACTGCACTCGCAATGCAACGCCAAGTCTTGGAAATATTTCTGCGTTAATTCGCTGCCAACCTATCTAGAAGCCTGCTTGCCGGTTTTCACGGTAACTTCCATGTAGTAGTTTTTTTTAAATCAAAGGTTGATTTTAAAAAAAACCGTGGCTGTAATCGCTAATCATTATTTTCGGAGCGATAAAATACAGGCTACTGCCCCCCACCCCACCAGCCGTGTAAGGGGAGGAAACAAGCTCTACCGAGTTATCACCGAGGGCAGTCGAAGCTCACTCAATGCAGGCCGCACATCTACATTTGTGTTTGCGACGCCATGTGCGCGTGGCAAATCTCTGCATTTTGAAGTTATCAATAATATCTCACGTAAAATAAGCTTGTGATTTTAAGACAGAGATAAATAAATGAGGTTATTGAAATTTTATTTCTTTACTATCTTCAATAATTAATCATTCAAAAACACATTCCTTGATTTTCCCATGCGCCTGGCACGAGTTACGCTGCGCTCAGGCATTGGTGCTTACGCATTATTTGGTGACAAAAGCTGTCGAATAGAACCTTCCAGGATATTGGTTTATTCAGAAGATGTGTGTCTATTGAAATCCTAACTAATATTATAAAAGCGAAAGTGTGTTTGTTTGTTTGTCCTTCTTTCACGTCACAACGGAGCAACGGATCGACGTGAATTTTTGCACAGAGATGGTTGGAGGGCCGGGAAGTGACATAGGCTACTTTTTATTCCAAAAATATATCTCATTCTCTCAGGATTTTTTTTTTTTTAGTAAAAATAACGCTTTGGGTACAATACTTACTACGTCAATGTAAGTTGTTAGTGTGGGACGAAAACACAATACCGCACAAAAAAGCGATAGAGGCCCTAAACCGAACTCTACAGGATATACGAAACAATACAGACATTATGGGAGGAATGGTTGTATTACTAAATGGCGACTTCCGCCAAACTCTACCGGTGATTCAGAGGGGCGCGCCTGCAGATGAAATGAAAGCCTGTCTCAAGTCGTCAAGCTTATGGGCAAATGTCAAGAAGTTCAACTTGACGACAAATATGAGAGTGCACCCAGGGCCGTAGCTAGACTTGAATTTAAGGTAGGGCAGCTGTGGTTACAGGTAGGGCGGAAGTATAAATGTTACTTCATCTGTTCTGGTCAATCATAAAAAACGGAATTTATTCCGATTTCTATGTGGTCAATCGATTTTTGGCTTTCTTGACTTGTAACATACTGTGTGAGTCAGGTTAATACTTAAGTAATCGTCGTGGTTTTATACAGGATGTAACAAAATTCCCTTAAATTGCGATTTCGAAGTTGGTCCCATTGTAAAAGTTGTTCGTATTGATGGGTGGAATGACCCCCATTCGGCATTTAATGGAATTTTGTTACACCCTGTATAAATATATAAAAAAGTTATTTACTCCGATTTATATTATTATTTCTCCAATCATATTCAAACAAATTCAATATAACAATAAAAAGCCCTTCCTTAAAACAGCTGAATTCTTCGATTTGCCATATTATTAAAAATGCGAAGGACTTCATTCAGGTCAACTGACTTGGTTCTTTTCTTTTCAAAGGCCAGGAATACCATGCCTGCCATTCTTTCGTGACCCATTGATAGCCTCTGAGGCCTATTGATTGCAGTCAAAGTTGAAAATGTAGATTCGCACACAGCAGTGCTACATCCTATGGTCGCCACAGATGCAAAAAGTTCATATGTATCTTTGAAAGCCTCTCGCTGCCTGTATAAAACTCGCAATGTGTTTTCCATTTTATCGTCGCGACGACTCAAATAATCTTTGACCACAGAAGCCTCTTCCCTTGATGGTATTGTTAGACCTGAAAATTAGTAGATATTATGAATGTGACATGAAATGACACTAATACAATACAGGCAGAAATGTAGTTTTCTTTAATTTTCTCACACTTACCTATATTTTTTAGAGGTACCATTTTGTCTAAATCCAACTCATCGAGATTAGCTATTGAATTTAGTAGGTCATCATTGTCCGAAAATCTTCTTTGCAATTCAGCAATTAGTATATCTAACGTTTCAAAATATTCTGATTTAAATGGCTGATCATTCTGGTCTTCTATATTTTGACTCGCAGAGGAACAGGAAGGAGCATACGTCAAGTAATCATCCATCCGGTTTGATTTTTTGATTTGTCTCTTCTGAATCTGGTTTTCGGAATCGCCGCTTGTCTTAGACTTAGCTTCTTCCAAAATTTGATGATACATTTCATCAGTTCTCAGCTTAATTATTTCATTTTGGACGCACTTTATGATTGTTATGGCGTCTTTCAACCCTGCACTTCGCGCTTGTAAAGCTGCATCTGCAGGCTGAAGCATGGATAAGATTTTGTTGGCTACAACCATGGCCATTCGGAATTCTAAGTTAAGCATGACTTTTTTAATGCCGACACTTTTAGCGACGAAGTCACCGTTAAATCTGTTATTTTTAATTTCATCTAAAGTCTTCAAAATCGATAAAAAATTCTCGTTCACAACTTTTGTAACCGCCAAGTGTCCTGACCAACGCTGTTCGAGAAGCCGGCCAATCCTTTTTCCATCATACAAGGCGGCTATTTTGCCATGGTGAAAGAATTCGTGCAACATGATGCATTGATCAAAAAATAATCGAATGTAAGTCATTTCCGAGATAGTCCTGATGACTATCAAATGCAAGCGATGGTTATAGCAATGGACGTAAGGAATATTTCGGCCCAATTTATTTTCTATTCTGGTGGCAACTCCCGAAACTTTCCCACTCATTACACTTGCTCCATCATAGCATTGGCTTAGCATACGAGAGAGGTCAATGTTATTTTCCGTAAGGGTATTTAACGTTAATTCCGTAAAAGTGGCTGCATCAAGGTTTACAGTAGTTGTAACTGTCAGCAACGACTCATTGACAGTTCCATCCTTAACATAACGTATTGCTATTGCAATATTTTCACGATTATTTTTATCTTTCGTCCCATCTTCCATTAAAGTAAACCAGTTCACGTCAGATTCCTTAATATCTTTAACAATGGAATTTCGTACTACTTGAACCATTGCTTGAATTATTTGATTTTGAATTTCAGGTGAACGATATGTTGCATTTTGTGGTATATGAATGAGAGCCTCCTTCAAATTGGGATCTTTCATGCACGTATATTCAAACAAATTCTGAAATAATCCTTGTTCTTTTTCTTCCTCCAAAATATAATTTCCACGCAAAGCTAGTTCATTGACAACGAGAAATTGTATTACTTCAATAATAGACTTCACGTAATACCTGTTTTGTTCTAATGCTTTTTGATGTATTAACGTTGAAACACTGCTAGTTGTTGATAATCTATGTAATTTTTCCTGCCACATCGCCATGGCTTGTAGATGAGGAATGGATTTTTCATGCTTTGGAAAACCAGTTTTTGAATCAGTGGCATTTTTCCAGTTTTTAAATCCTGTAGATGTGTACGAAGTCTGTTTGCTTCCATGTGGTAAAAATTGCTGGCAAGGATAGCAAAAAGCAGCATCTTTCGCGACAGAATACTGCAACCATTTATATCGCTTGAACCAGTCCACTACAAAGGCCCTGCTGTTATTATCTTTTGGATATGTGTCTAAAATCACCTGCTTTATAGGTTCTCCGATTTGTGCAATATCAGAAGGAATACCATAGTTAGCATTACCAACATGTTTCACCGTACCTGTTTCCATACGGCTAGAAGTAGCTGTTGAATCCTGTGCTTCCATCTGTTGTGAGGAATGAGGTTCTTCGTGGTCAATTTCTTTTTCTACTCTTCTTTTTTTGCTAAAGAAAGTCCGTATATCCATCGCAAAATCAATCAATCTTCAATTGACAGCAATAAACAAACAATTGTGTCCCTATCTGACTGAAAAACTGTACTGCACTAACCAACGCCCACCACATACAGACAAATAACCTCTAATTTGCTTATTTTAGTTTAAAAACGGAATCCCCATAGGGCTCAGTGTTGCCAACTACACCGTAATTACGGTAGATCTCCCGTATTCAGCACAAATCTACCACCTACCGTAGGGTTACAACTACGGTAGCAAAATATACCGTAATTTAAGGAATCATAATTTTTAGGCAATTATGATATATATTCTTTAAATTTCACGAGTTTATCGACCGATGATAATTCATCCTTAGTTTTATTTGGGTATTTTTTTTTATTCTGTTGACAGTACAGTATATTGTTCCTTACGCGTATAATTTTTGGAAATTCTCCAAAATGAGCTTTGAGATATTACGCGAACAAGTTTGGTAGGTAGGTAATTGCCGTATTTGATTGTAGATGAATACTAAGAAGTTTTGAATTAAGTCTGTTCGTATTCTTAGTTGAAATTTATTTTTTTAATTTTATCATTATCTTGTGTTGTCAATTTGATTTTGATGGAAATGATATTACAATAATTCTGATACAGATTTAAAACGTGTTTTTTTTTTTTTTTTTTCAAATTCTGGCCTTTACCTACTTTTTTGATGTAATGTATAAATTAAAACATAATTTCGGAAAATCTACCGAAATTTTTGATAAATTCTACCGTCAGCTAGATTTCAGGGTTGGCAACACTGATAGGGCTTAAAAGTGGAGGCTAGGGGATTCCCCGTGCCATAGACTGCAATACGAACAAATATCGCAAAACAGACTTCAAATGCCATCTATAAGCAGTATAACGAATTATGACTGTAAGACTAGATCATAGATGTCACTATACGCTAGTATTTTTTTCCGTCATAATCTGCTTCAGTACCTACTTTGCTTTTTATTAGTCGATTATTAAGGTAGGGCATTGGTATTTTAAGGTAGGGCATTGCCCCACAATGCCCCCCCCCCCTAGCTACGGCCCTGAGTGCACCTCTACAATGACGTTGATACAGGACATTATTCTGATACACTATTAAAAATTGGAGATGGGCGGTTAGGAACAGATGCCGAGGGGTGTGAGTCACTAACGGGGGATTTTAGTAATTTGATGCAGAGCGATACGGAACTGACTGCTAGCGTTTACCCAGATCTAAGAAGAAATATAAATGACGACCAGTGGCTATGTAAAAGAGCGATTCTAGCACCAAAAAATTACATCGTTAGTACTCTGTTCTGTGTTTATGATCAGCTTCTGTCTACTAACAAATATCGTTATTTCTCCCTATAAGTTTGTTACTATGACCGCGCGAACGAAATAACGGTAACGAGATTGCGCGAATGCTACGGAGGGCAATGTATTCAATGAGTAGAGTGCAGCTGTTTATGTGAGCGTTCCAGAACATTCAAGAAAGGCAATACTGTTGATATCTGGGCCGAAACAAGGTGAGACTGAACGGACGAGTAATGCAGGTTTGATTGTGAATTCCGTAAATCTCAAAAACGTAATATACGATTTTAATAGTAATTCAATAGTTGTTAGAAAACTTTTTATGTAGACTGGTTTTAAGTGTTCGATTGTGTCAATTTCTGTGAAGTGGTGAACGGTTATGTAAATATTAGTTGTAAATAGCAAGTAACAGCAATTTATTGTTTAGATATTACGTCTAATGTATTTTTTAACTATCTGTAAATAAATTAGGATATTATTATTAACAATTTCGATTATTTAAGACCTCCCACGTATAGAGAATCTGGATAAGCCTACGGCCTCTGAAAAACTGTAACACTATAATTCATTGTCAATGGCAAGGGCCCAGAACAAAAAAAAATTGTGGGCGATACTAGGTCTACCACTGACATTTCTCGCCTAGATGTGCATAAGAATCTGTCATAGAAAGATTCATATACAGTCGTTGCCTTCTGTTATTGCAAATCAGCACTGAAACCGCTTATGGTTCATGAATATTCTTCACTAATATGTGAACAGTTATCAGTANCTGTTATTGCAAATCAGCACTGAAACCGCTTATGGTTCATGAATATTCTTCACTAATATGTGAACAGTTATCAGTAACCAACAAATATTTCTGCTTGGTGAGTCGACATTTTCGTAATGCAGTCTGTGAATCATGCAGAAATGACCGACTCTGTATATCTATATATATATACATACATATATAGTATATATACACACATTTACATTCACACACTGCCACACAATGAAAATAGCACACCACAAAGGATCGATACGACAACATGGAAAGTATGTAAATAGCGAAAGTACGGACTTGTTAGCACACGATCCCATGTAGGTGCGTCTGCATTTAACCACACACTTGTGAGTGGCGCTGGAAGTACCGACCAGCGGTNAGCACACGATCCCATGTAGGTGCGTCTGCATTTAACCACACACTTGTGAGTGGCGCTGGAAGTACCGACCAGCGGTCGTAGACACTAGTGTGCAGTCGAAGCCGCATTAATGCTAGAAACTTCAGACGATATCAAACAAGCGTACAGAATGAAGGAGAATACCAGGAATACGCCAAAGACGTCACTTCACGCAATTGACGGACTTCAAGAGAGGACTCATAGTCGAGCTGAAAACCGCAGGATGGTCGCATCGCCATAGCCCACCATATAGATCGTTCGGACCATATTGTCCGATATTGTTGGGATCAGTGGATACGCGAAGGCTCCCACACACGTGGGAGGCTCAGNCGATCCCATGTAGGTGCGTCTGCATTTAACCACACACTTGTGAGTGGCGCTGGAAGTACCGACCAGCGGTCGTAGACACTAGTGTGCAGTCGAAGCCGCATTAATGCTAGAAACTTCAGACGATATCAAGCAAGCGTACAGAATGAAGGAGAATACCAGGAATACGCCAAAGACGTCGCTTCACGCAATTGACGGAATTCAAGAGAGGACTCATAGTCGAGCTGAAAACCGCAGGGTGGTCGCATCGCCACAGCCCACCATATAGATCGATCGGACCATATTGTCCGATATTGTTGGGATCAGTGGATACGCGAAGGCTCCCGCACACGTGGGTGGCTCAGGACGGACGAGGTAGAGATGATGAGTGGATGGTACGCCAGGCACGGAGGAGTCCCATGGCGACGCGGTCCACGATACTGGCCGGTGATGGGGATGCTGTGTGCCCACGAACCACTTCCTGACGGCTTGCGTTCCCAGAGCCCACCACGTGTGCTGCCATTAACTCTGCAACAGCAGCGGCTCCGTTAGCAGTGGTGCTAGCCAGAGCAATGTGGAACGCCACGGACTGGCGACGTGTGGTGTTTAGTGATGAGTGCCACTTCGCCACGGGGACTGATGATCATCTCACCTGGGTGTGAAGGACCTCTGGCGAATGCCACAATCCCAATCTCGCTATGGAGCGGCACACTTCCTGCAATGCAGGCATTATAATCGTGGGAGCCATGACCTACAATAGCATATCCGCTCTCGTCGTGTTGCGTGGAACATTGACGGGCCAGCGTTATAGGTGGATGAGATCATACACCCCTATCTACTCACATTTCTGGCCTGGGGTTCCAGGCGCGATATCCCGGCAGGATAACTCCCGACTGCACATGGCGCAGGTCCTGGGCGACCTGTCATGTCCAAGCACTGCCATTGGCTGCCCAATATCCTGACGTGTCTCCAGTCGAGCATGTGAGGCACCAGCTACCGCCGTGTCACAGTATCCGGTATTTGGAACACTCCGTCCAACAATTGTGGGCCGGTGTGCCTCAGGACAACATTCGGCGTCAGATCTTGTTGCAGCGTCTATCGCAGTGAAAGGGTTTGCGACGCAGTATTGAAGATGGCCGGATGGCGTACCACATATATATGTAATTATCTTTCTGTTAAATAGTTTCAGTACCATCTGATGCATTGTTGTGGGTGCGCTATATTTATCTTCCAGCAGCGTGTATATATATATGTGTGTGTATGTACGTGTCTGTGTGTATATATAGATATATAAAATGTATACACAACATATGTATTGGGAAAAGAAGATGACGAGGATCTCAACTTGACTATCTGAATGATCTTCCTTTGTTCTTAATTAAATGTGAACGTCACGTGCAACTGAACGAGTGCCAGGCAACTCCAGAATAAAAGGACTTATTNCTTTGTTCTTAATTAAATGTGAACGTCACGTGCAACTGAACGAGTGCCAGGCAACTCCAGAATAAAAGGACTTATTTAATGAAAAAGAAAGCAATCGCCCCATGTTGTGAAGGAGAGCTTGCACATGTGAACCGTAAAGCCTATTTCTGCAAAGTTACAATAGAAACAGTTTTATCAGTATAACAGGAAACGATAAATAATATTATTTAATATCTTGTTTTCAAACTGTTGCAGTTTTACATAACAGTGCCTCAGTATTGTGATTATGTGAAAGTCAATAGAACGTATGATAACAAAGAAATGTACTCTGCACCACTGTCTGACGTTTGATGCTTATATACTAGCGAAGTCAGCGGATAATGCAACTGTTTTGTGACGTGTTATCATTTACTACTGTAGCTGATTGCCTTGAGTTGCTAACTAGGCCTTCGAACATTTGTCAACTTCTTGATAGACGTTAGTAAGGAGATAACATGAACGTAATATGTGTTGGTATTCAAAATTAGTAATTCAAAATGGAATTTTTCCTCTCTCTTTTTCCTTGCCTAAATGTAACATTATATATATATATATATGAGCAAATGTTTCACATTTCACACTAATTTAACGCCGGGTAGCGAAAACTATATATAGTGGTTATGTATTAAAAATATCAAACTGTTTATACACAACACTGGATACTATTAATGTTATTATTTAACAATGCGTGTATTGAAACATCGCTCTGTAAGTGTAATGCAAAGGTGTTTCAACACCACGTTCACTTCGTCACAGGCACTACGACAAGCAAGTACTTTAGAATTTGATAAAATGTGTAAAATATGGGCAGTGCCGCGATATCGCATTAAGAGCCTGGGGGAAAAAGAAGTTATACTCATGTGTTTAAATATTAAACGTATTTTTATTAAACACTGCGAATACTTGCGAATAATACGAAACGTAGAGTNATACTCATGTGTTTAAATATTAAACGTATTTTTATTAAACACTGCGAATACTTGCGAATAATACGAAACGTAGAGTTAGCAATAGGTAACCGAACACCTGTGCCTCTTTATCTTGCCTTCCTCATTTTCAGTAAATACTAAATCACAATTTGCTCTTTGCTCCAAGATAACTAGTCTGCAGACAAAAAATTCAATTTCTCTTTTATCTTTAAGTGGCGTGAGCCTGGCCTTGGTCTTGATAACAAGCATTCCTAGTAATGTCTCTGGTGAAATTAATTGATTTAATTTGACACATTTCAAGGAAATATAACAGATATAGAAAGTTCCCAAAGTTATCATAATATTAAACTGATTTTGTTAAAAAAAAATTGCTATCCTATTACAAAATCCAAGTTTTATCATCCAGTCCTCACTTGAATGACTGGCTGAAGTTGCAGAAAGAGGCCATTTAATNTATTACAAAATCCAAGTTTTATCATCCAGTCCTCACTTGAATGACTGGCTGAAGTTGCAGAAAGAGGCCATTTAATTGTTGTCATTAGAATTTGCCGGTAACACTATTTGAAATAACACGTTAATAATTTCTCATATAGTAATAAGAAAACAGAACTCTGCAGGATAGAACAAGAGTTATCAGAAAGAAAGGCGTTTCTAATCTTATTCCTTATAACATTCGGGCTTAAATATTTCCTTGTAACTCACCTGTAGGCAGTTGTAAAACAACTTCTAACGTAAGTGGGGTTTCTCTTATAAATTTAATTTATGTGCAATCGAAATATAATTATCAGAAAATATAGACAGAAGCGAAGATGTATAAACTGTAAATATCAGAAATGCATCGTAACAAAATATCAACGCATGTTAGTCAACAAAATTAGTTTGGGTGGCCATTCACTCTCATTGTGCCCCCCCCCCCTCCTCTAAGTAGTAAGGCTATTGCTTATAGGTACTTCTGTGAAATTCTCCGACAACTTTCCAAGTTGACTTCATTTTGACGCAGCGTAACGTACAAATGNCTTATAGGTACTTCTGTGAAATTCTCCGACAACTTTCCAAGTTGACTTCATTTTGACGCAGCGTAACGTACAAATAAAGAATGAACCATCAACAGAGTAGAGATCATAACCTGAGAAGAGCCGGGACTCAAGTAAACAGAGCAGTTAACCTGCTTTCCTCTTTGGCACGCTATCTTTACTGGCGACGTACTAAGTCGTTAGCGACTCAGCAAATTACGAGATAATGCTGGAGATGTGTGGTTTCGCAAAAACTGTAATTCTGCGCAGAAAGATAACACTCGCTGCGATGCGTAGTTATGTACACAAGTCGCGTAACTTCGTGTACTCGAGTTATCAGAGCAGTGAGAACAACATATCCCTCCCTCCCCTTCACAAACGCGTCTGCGTGGTCACTATCTCTCTCTCTCTCTCTCTTTCTCTCTCTCTCTTTCTTTCTTCTGTTTACCTTGCGCTTGACTTGATCCGACGTGTTTGAAAATACGCGTTATTACATAAGTCTATGAAACGTATTGTCAATGTCTTAAACTGTAAAAGAGAACATCACTTCAGACTACGCGGTATGGGCCTTGAAATACATCACGTGTATCATAAACTTTTTTTTGGATTCTACCGACATAGCTAAAAACTGCCTTTTCAGACATTTGTACTTAGAAATTATAAAAAAAATTACTAACTGCTTAGATGTGGAACTAAGGAACAAGACCACGGCGCTTTCTACCAATGAAAGTCGTGCCCTGCACGCAAGTTTAGTCCTTATGCGCTAGAGGAGGCATTGCATCGCATCAGCTGCACTGGCTATGACGCTGCAGGCGGAACAGCTCAAGGCACTGCGTTTCTGTGTAACTACGTACATAAACAATTAAATAAATATTTTATAAAAAAATTAATAAACAAAAACAATTCCTGCAATTTTTGTAGAGGACGTGGGTCAATCATTTCCCAGAAAATAACCCTTTTAAAGCTGCAAATTTATTCCGAAAATGTTTCACAAAGTAACACATTTACGACTTTTTTTGTACCACACGAAAACGAAAGAATCCCTAGAATAAATGAAAAAAAAAGCAACACAAAATATTGTGTTATATGTTTAAAAAGTTTGTTATAATTATAAAACTACAAAAATAGCAAACTTAACATATAAGAAATATAAAAATTTATTTATAACTGACTGGTTTAAATTTTTGTTTGCCAGATAGCACACACAATGTTTTTTCAGATTTTTGTAGGCACTGTTTTATCATTGAGTTATATGACCATATAACATAGTGATACAAGACGCCTGAGGGGCGTATCTAAGTTCGTGACGGACGGAGGTCTCAATAAAAATAACAAAACGAAATTTAATTTTAAATTTATTCTCACATCTCTTATTTACAGCATTAAATTATCCATCTCCGCTATTACTCTTTTTCATTTCTCAGTCAGAGAAATATTTAAGGTACATTTGAACTCAATTTAACATCCTTCTTAATGTCTCTGTTTGGTTATAGTCAATTAACTCATACTTATCGTTAACATTCGTTCAGTTTGTCTGTTGACATAATTTATGTCTTTCACTCACGCATCCAGTCCAATAGTCCAGCTTGCCAGTCGTACTATTCTCTGCGCCGATACTAGCAGTTGCAGATTTTCCTCCCACTGGTCACTTCTCTCGCCGCTCGTTTCGCTCGTCGTCTATTGCTGAAACTCCAGCCACTCATCCACTCAACATCTCCCGGTTCGGAGGCCCGTTCACATTTCAACAGGCGCTGGCCTTTGGCATGAAAGGTTCGCCAC
The DNA here is from genome assembly GCA_002778355.1 of Clitarchus hookeri. Lineage (NCBI taxonomy): Eukaryota > Metazoa > Arthropoda > Insecta > Phasmatodea > Phasmatidae > Clitarchus > Clitarchus hookeri. Next base: position 40,636 of record NQII01003223.1, read on the forward strand.
GCCCTGAGTCACGCTGAGAGAAACTAGGGCAGTAACCCGCTAGAATGTCCTTCAGATAAACGCCGAAATCCAATCTGCTGAAGGTCAGGAGCGTGCGAGCCACAAACGATTGAAAGGCGGTGGCAAGCTTTTCGCAATAAGAGACGCGCGTATTGGATTATCGCTTGCCTGACCATCCAAATATCCCTTGCCACTAGTCACCACTCTCATATCTACTCTGTCCTTCACTTTCACTCGCTCGTGTGGGACAAAGCAGCTATCGCGTAACAATAGTGATTTCAATATTTAATTTTCGGGGGAAAATATCTACCTGAAAAAATGGGTTACTGGCTCTACCCTCGAGGAATAGCGTCTTGAAGATATATAACACTATGTGTCTATTTGGTGCACAACGTCCCCCAAACTGAATTTGTGGTACTGGCAGTGTTCTTAAATAGTGTTCAGCTCTCAAAGATCAGGGGAAATAACGTTACATGTGAAGTAAGCACCATGTGGCCAATAAATTTACGTGACAAAAAGAATTAACCCAAAAACTAGCCTGACTTTAAAGGAAACAGTAGCGAACACAAGTACAATGTAAAAGAAAGAAACGAAACTTGAAGTAACAAGAATATTACTTAACATGAGGCTTTCCTTGTGCGTTATTTCTGCGAAGTAACTCGTGAACTGTATGTCACCGGTGTGTTGGTAAACGTGCGAAGCTTAACCATATGACGCATCTCTCACATGCATACACGTCTCGACCAGGACTTCTCTTTAGACAAAGATTTAAAACTTGATACTGAATTTATTAGAATCATGCAACTCCGCGATTTTAGTGTAGAATGAAATAAACACAATTTTCAAAAATGTTTGACAGGGGCTGAAAATCATTACGTGGACAACACGTTGTAATTAGCTGAACTAACAGTTCGTTAGGCACCTCACTCTAGTTACGGAATCTTCTTATATCCCCTCCTCTTTTTCACGCTATTAAGTGTGCTAAATTGTTTTAATAATAAAAGTATAATAATTTATTATTAATGGAGACAGTCAGCTCTAAAACTTGATAGGCGTAAAAATAAAAAATTAAGATTTTTTTTATTTTTGGGTTTAGATAGTACCCCTGCACCATATTACACAAAGCATTTGCATCTAATATCTTTGTGTCATGTCTTGTTTAAGGTTTAAAATCTGGACTTTGATTTCAAAACTTTTTATGTTATGCCGTAATTTTGTTCCAAGACATCATACATGAAAAATCGCCATGTAGAGTAAAAATTTGGTATATTGTTATGCCGCTGCGTGAAACAAATTTTCAGTTTGTTCTAAAACTTCATACACTGAAGAGCCAAAAAAACTAGTACACCTGCCTTCCCCTCCCCCACAACCGAGCACACAGAAGTGCCGCAAGACGACGTGGTATGGACTCGACTAATGTCTGAAGGTATGCAGTAGGCACTTCACACCATGAATCCTGTAGGGCAGTCCACAAATACAATCTGCGCCAATTTGAGAAAGGGTTGCACGTCTGTCACGTTTAATGATTCTCGTCAGTCGTCGTTTGTCCCGTTCTTTCACGATCTTTTTCCGGCCGCAGCGATTTCGAAGNGCCTCATTCATCTATGGTTTTTACGCTGCGACGGAGCTATATACAAGCTCATGGCTTTCACTCAACTAGTTATACACGGGCTTTTTTTGTAACAAAATGTAGTAATACATACAAAATTTAATGTGGTGGAAATGCAACATATATGTAAGATTTATGGATTATTTTGTTCGGACTTGCTTATATTGAGTAACTTTTACATTTGATGGTACAATATTCAACATATTCAGTTTTGATTAAGAGATCCAAGGGAGTTTTTTTTTTTTTTCAAATAAATAATATCACGTGTACTTATCCAGTTTTGGAACTCACCGCCTCAGTTAACCTCCAGGAATTCCTGCAACTATTTTTATTTTGGATAATATTATTTCGAACTGCCAAAACATTGTTGGCAAATGTGACTATTCTATACCTGTGTCATAATGACACAAGACAGACGCCCTTCTGTGTGCACTGTAGGGGCTTTGTTGGTATTTTAAGATCGTTTATTTAAGTTCTGCTTAGATAAAAGTTGCAGAATTTTGCAAGTGCAATCTAATCTGAATAATTTTTCTTCAGTTAAATGTTACTGCTTGTATTTTATTGTTTACTAATAACTTTAATAACTGATAAACAAAACTAAACTAATAATTTGAAGTTTAACGTTGGAAATTTGCAATGTACTCGGAAACCGTTATTGTTATCCAGAATGTTTATAATTAGAAGAATTAGTTGGGAAAAAAACATCAAAGAGAGGGAAAAATAGAACAAGATAAGCTATATGATTCTCCTGCGCTCATTAACCTCTGTACCTACTCTCTCATTTTGAGTTTAGTTATAAGACACGAACCAGATAAGACGAATATCTTAGGCCAGTGGAATCAATATATAAACGTAGATTCTACTTACTTCACATGTTCAATGAGTTCAAATTTAAACGTTAAAAGTAAGTGGCTGCCTTTATGAGGAACATAAGAATTGATTATTATTAAAGTTTAATAAATTGTTGGACCACATGCATTTAATATTGGTTAATTTTAAGTACAGCCATTATCTTATTTTCTAGTGCAGGAGCCAGGCTGCTGCTATTTTAATTAAATCCGCATGTTTTACAATTTAATTAGTATTATTGATGGACAAAGAAACGTTAGTTAGCATTAGTCACCTAATCGAAATTTCCCTAATTTTATCTTGCAGTATCCTTAATATAATTCAGAATAAAGGAAAATTCGAATTTATTAAAATTACTTAAATAATATTATTGTAAGTTGTAATAATTCATGCCGCCTATCTCTAGTTGGGTAGTGTCCATCATAAAATTACTAAAATTAATTCTTAAATTAATTCCAAACTCCTCAAACATTGCTCAAAGTGAGTCCTCAAGGCTTGTAGCTCTATTTAGGAGGATTTAGGGGTATTTATTATTTTAAGGCTACTTTTTAACCTACCTTTCAAAGGCGAGGATCCTCAATGAGGACTCATAAATTCTGTGAAATAAATATGTTTAAGTATATATACATATTAAATTTTTTTCTTAAGTCTCGTTAAGTAAAATATAAGATTTTATATTTTTTACCTCAGTTTGTCACCTACGATTCAATTATGCTAATGCTGTCATAGATGTAATACATCTAAATGCTAATGCTATTGTTGTAAGACGCATGTGGGGCGTATCTGAGTTCGTGAGGGATGGAGGTTTTAATAAAAATAAAACAACAAAATTTGATTTTTAATTTATTATCAGAGCATTTACAATATTAATCATATATTTCCAGTACTACCCTTTTCATTTCAAAGTGAGCTAAATTTTAAATGTATATTTCAACTCTAATTAACGTCGTTATTAATATCTGTTTGGATATAGTAGTTAACTCATGCGCATCATTAAAACATTTTCAGTTTGTCTGTTGACATCATTTGTAATGTATTTGATTTACGCGTCCAATCCAATAGTCGAGCCTGCCAATCGTATTCCTCGCTGCATCGATGCTCGTAGTCACAGATTTTCCTCCCGCTGGTCACTTCTCTCGCCACTCATTTCGCTCGTCGTCTATTGCTGAAACTCCAGCCACTCATTCCCTTAACTACTCCTCGGCCCGGAGGCCCGTGGCACTGTTTATCCTCTGCTGGCCTTTACCTGGAAGGTTCGACACACCTCTAGTAATGTCAAGAGAAACTAGGGCAGTAAACCACTAGAAGATTCTTCAGATAAATGCAGAAATTCAATACAACCAAGGCCAGTGACGTGCGTCGTAAAAGGGATATCATGGCGCCATGCAGATTATCGTGGCGGGATGCTTTGGGTAACAGATACGCTCCCCTTGGATTATCGTTCCCTTGTCATTCAAAACATTCCATTGACTTGCCACCGCCGCCATCATATCACTGTTCTGTCCTTTACTTCCACTCGTTCGCGCGGAACAAAGCAGCGTGCGCATAACGATATAAAACCTGTGCATTTAAAAGTGTTTATTTATTAAATTCCTACCCAAACCAGAAATACATACATTTAAGCTCATCATGCACCATTACGTATTGTTGATAGCGTCTTCGAAATCACCCATCTTCAATTCTTTTAATACAGGTTTGATTATTACTAAATTTTTCTTAGTTGTAATATAAATACCATCGCATTTCACGTGCTGTGTTGCCAATTTAACATGATGTTAAATTGGCAACACAGCACGTGAAATGCGACTATGCATAACAGACCTCGCTAGCCATCAGTATTGACGATCTATAGGTATGCTACTTCGGGGACACACACAAGGTACAGCGCGAATCAGAAGAAATTGTTTCAACCACTATGTGGGCATACAACTAAGTATGCGCGACTCTAAAACGGTAAAATTAGAAGTCATTTTGGTATTCAATAATAAAAAGCATATACCACAGGAAAAAAAAATCTTTCTGTAAATTACGTTTTATGAAACAACTATATGTTGGACAGTGTTCAGCCAAAGTTTTTCTGCTGAACGTCTTTATAAAAACCAGTTACGTAGAGGCACAAAACTCAGAGACGCCTGTAGTTCCTTTAGCTAAAAGGAAATGAAAATATTTACAAATATAAAAGTTTAAGGCACAAGCAGTGTATGAACTACTGCCACGCACATAAACGGCCCAGTACGCCAACAGCCTGAGTTTTTTCCTCTATCGTTGTTTGTATGAGAGAGAGTGTGTGTGTGTGTGTGTGTATATATATATATATATATATATATATATATATATATATATATCTGTGTGTGGATATGTTGCGGGGAGCAGGGTAGGAGACAATCTGTGCAGATTAGCCTTCCTTCGCGTTGTACACATGTACACAGGACGACAATGTACAAGAAACTAACAATACGTGTATCACATTTCATAGCTTCCTTGCATTTTATTGCGAGGAATGCGTGTGGCGGGCGGCACCTTTGTAGCCACCTGTTGTCTGTGATGAGTTTATTGGTTCCGTGTTGCTATGCCGGAATAAGACTTTACAATATTAGTGCGTACACAACGGGAAAAATACATCGTAACAGCGCATGTTTCCACGACGTTACAGCCGCAAACATATAGACTACGTACCTATGTAATATTACTCGAATAGAAAGATTTTTAAACATAAAGTTTTATTTTTTTTCTGGTTGAAGAGGGGAAGTTATTTGGACTTCCCTTATACTAATTTGGATATTTATAACTATATTGGACGTTGTGCTACCCCACTAACAAGGCGGCAGGCGTCAGACAGTACGCGGCTGGTGGCAGCGGAGGCCGCTTCTACACTTAGAGATGAAAGTGTCATAACACAACCTAATTCGCGAGTTTACGACGCAGAATTCACGTTTTCTCTGTTCTTTTTTATAAGTTCCTCTTACTTCTTCTCAGCCCATTTGCTCGTACTGTGGGACAACACAGTATGGAAGAATGTGCTTGAAGACTCTATCATTTTCTTCTCAAAAAGTAAGTACCTGAACCTGGCAGAGCATTAAGTATTTGTTGAAGTTTGTGTTTCTCATTATTCTGCCGTTATAATATCCGTAACTTTCGAATCATCAATGTAACTTTAACGTCGAGTAGACAAATATCAAATGGATGTAATGAGATATCATCTCGGACACCATCAATTATGTTCTCCATTCCTGTAATCCAATTTTAAAATAAAATTACGAACATACTATGAAACACTAGAATTGCAAGAAATTTAGCTTAATTATCCAAGTAGGTGAATCAAGTATATAACAGCTAATTACTAAATATGAATCGAAAACAAGACATATATTTAGTGCCATGAAACAGTTGCCGTACACCAAACATGTAGGGCAGTAACACAAATACATATTTGTAATTGTAATTTCCGTCATATTTTTTTAGACACTGTTTGTATAACGTACGTGGAAGATCGCAACGTGCAGAAAATTCTTACAAAACAGTTCAGATCATGCAACTGAAATAGTTGTAGTCAGTACGACAATGCTTTGTTCAGTAATCAAAGGGGGCGTGGCCTTCACAGATTTCGGCTTCAAGAAAAATCGTGTTACATGCATAACTCCCTAACTTCTTGCCCCCATGATATGGCGCTCCGGAACCACACACCGTCACATATGTGAAGAAAGGGAGAGAGTTGATCAGAAGTCAGTAGATGGGCCTGCCAATCGACGCCATCTTGTGTCGCAACGTTGCTACTGCAGAGATAAGACGTGTTTGAGCAGAGGAAACTATCTACCTTGTTGTCATAACCGTATCTCATCCCGTTCCTGAGATATTTGCTTGCCAAACACGACCGTTCCGTATCTCCCTTTGGAATGCTGCTGGGCGCTGGTCAAAAGTTGCCAGGATTCTTAGAAGACGAAGTCACAAACGACTGAGAAAGAGTCCCAAGAGAATTCTCCAGCTTGCTATTGTAATTGAATTTAATATTCAGGAGTTTGTGTCTTTCGAAATACACCTGCTGCACAATGCCAATGCATAGTGAAAGTTTATGGTGCCATACATAACCCAGAAAGAAATTTCTCTATGCAAACCCTGTGAGTGTGATCATACAGTGTTCGACACTATCACCACCTCGCATTTAAAACAGTAAGTTGAAAATATAAAATTACCAGCTTCCTGTCAGCGGCTTCGACCACGTGTACTGCACATTTCCTTTTACGAAGGACGTCTTTGTGCATCGCATCAGTGGTGCTAACGTTATATCAATTACTGGGTGTGCGTGTCCTAGAACAGGCCACGTAGAGTTGCCCGTGTGAGAAGCAATCCTCCCTCAAATCTCTCCCTGCCACTTATAAAGACAGTCCCTGGGACTCGTTTGTAGTCAGGACGACATTGAGAAGGGGGATTGCAGTCTCTTGAATTCAAAGGTTACTCGAATGGGTTGAGCGGTATGCGCGTTATTCAATCTTATCCACTCTCCCCTCCCCGCCCCACCAGTGCATATCTAGTGAAGACTGTAGCCTTGATGACATCTATTTGCCAAGCCTTCACTTGGAGCTTGGTGCTATTGCAGCGTTTTGGTGATCAAATTAATGGAGTCCTAACCTTCAGCAGAAGTTTGTGTGGTGATAGGACAGGAGGGTAAATATGGTTGATAAACTACACAGGGCAATGGATTGCACCATCCATTTTTACAATTACGTCCACAGATTTGTTCTAAATTTGTACTCCNAATTACGTCCACAGATTTGTTCTAAATTTGTACTCCTTTTAACATCTTAAGTAAACTATGTTAATGGTTTATTATATTGTTATCGTTGCGCAATACCCGTAACGTTTTTTAGGCAACTTTTTAACTATTTGTCGATTCACTTAAAAATTTCAGAATAAGGACTGTTTAAATTGTGTTTTGCCTTATGAGCATATCCAGATGGGAATATAAACATTCCAGTTACGTTTAACACTATTATAGTGAATAAATAAACATGTTTGTTGGAAAATAAAGTATAAACAGACGACCTCGTCACTATAATGACGTGTGATTTGTACAGTTCTCTANAACATGTTTGTTGGAAAATAAAGTATAAACAGACGACCTCGTCACTATAATGACGTGTGATTTGTACAGTTCTCTAATATAGGTGATTCGCATGTTTATAGCTCTGACAGATCGATTTGCAAGAATCCAATTAAATGTTGCAAAATAAAGATTTTTACGATGCAGATGAAATAAACACTATATTCCAACCCACTTTTAACAGAAAATATTATAAAGGATTAATAACCGCAATATAAAATGTGATCTAAATATGATATAAAACTTCATAAGGAAAATAACTTAATGTGATTTATTTCACAGACTATTTAATTATCGATTATGCTCACTTCTGGTAACTTTTTTCTGCGTATGTAAGGGAAATAAAACTATTTTTTTTTCTCTAAGAGAGGGGTTTTATTACTCTTCATACTTCTTTTTTCGTTTGATAAGTTTTTACAAGACAAGTTTGTTTGATGGTTACAGGCATGAAAACGAAATAATGTAAGTACAATGTAATCGAAAATACACACTAAAAAAATATATTGTTGTAGGAATCATGTGTATGTACCTGTAACCCTCCAAGACTGTTAACATAGGGACAACAATCTGTAGAACTGCAGCTGTCATCCAAATGTTGTTAACTGTAGATGGCAATGCAAACAGAACATATTTTAATGGCGCCATGACTTTCAACAGAATATAATGTTGTGATTACAAACGAGTAGGATTCTAACTACAGTATTCTCTACAGTAGATGCTGTAATGATGTCGTTTCAAAGCTTACTAACAGTAACATATTACGATAGTTCTGACCATCTGTTCTGTTGCATTTTGTGAGCAGAATGATTGCCCGAGCAGCACGTCTCCGTTCAATCTGCCATCTCGTTTCGTCAATTGTAATTCCTTCGTTAGCTCATAGGATGTGCTGCTAATTTTACTTATTTTTCACAACTTGAGAAATTCGCTGTGGAGGCAGTCAGCCTCGAACTGCCGGATCTCGTGTAGATAAACAGACTCCTTAAACTAGTCTGACGTTGTACCAGTTAGGAAATTCGGGCTTTTAAATTAATTTATCTTAAATGTATTAATTTTATTTAAAACATGTCCTGTTACGTGTCTGCAGACGAATCTCGACAAGACGAATTCACATATGATGGAGCTTATTTAATAAAATAATTTTCCCTTTACGTTTAATATATTTGTATGATATAAAATTGGGTATCATCTGATATACACAATTCTTGTGCCTAACGTTTGTTTAAACATGTATTCTTTTCACATCAGATAATTTTTAATATCAATAAAAATATAGTGTTAGTTATTTAATTTATATGTTCTGTTCGTAAGTGATATACTTCTCGTAAAACCAAATGGGACATTCCAGTATCCTTGTTACTATTATAACGCCTAACATGGCGGTGTCTGTCAACACTTTAGAGGGTACATTTTACCTTCACAGATTGTCAACAGCCTCCACTAAAAAAATATTATATCGGAATAGTAAAATTTTTCTATTTATCGTCTTATCAATTGTACTAGTTCTATAATCTAAAAAATAATGAAAGGGTAAGTACCTTTAACAGTCCGCGATACAGTTGCAATTACCGCACTGGTTTGTTAATTCTACAATACTAGTTCTGTAATATTTAACAGAATCATAGAGTACCACTGACAATACGCAACACTTGTGATTACTATATATGATTTTTTTTAACGCTACAATAATAGTTCTGCAATTTAAACAGAATCAGAAGGTACCTCTGACAGTCCATGCCACTGTTGTGATTACCATACTTGATCTGTACACTTTTGCAAGAACGAGGTGACATCTACAGAACGTGTCTGTTGCGGTTACCAAACAGCAATGTTGGGTTTACAATACTATTTTCTGTTACTGATACAATTCTGTGCGATTATATTCACAAGGACCTGTATAATAACTACTTCAGAGCACTCTGTGCCTGCTACAGAAAATATGGTTTCTACAACACACTAACGTTAAACAATATTTAGATTGTTCTTCCAACATTTAGGATTGAAATATATTAAAGAAAATTCTGTTGCTAGTACTAAAGTTTGGCTGTCGCTACCCTAAATGTCCTGATACCTGCCAAATGCTGAAGTTTGGAAGTAGGTATTGATTCTGCTCTGCGGCGTGAGGCGCCAGCATTTGATGCTAGCCCTCAGTGATAGGGCGTAGGAATACGTCGACACTGTTGTCTCTAGGTCCAATTTACTAATAAATTACACTGTATACGTGTGTTCACATAATCGAGTTTTATTGTTGCTTGAACAGGTTAACTGGTACATGAACTCACGAGACAAACTCTCCTCCCCTTTTCCTATGTAGGCTACGTATGGTTTGACGCCGCGACTGGCGTCGTTGGG
>NQII01003223.1:52988-159058 GCA_002778355.1 Clitarchus hookeri
TCAGTAACTGGCAAACATTGCTACTGATGAATTTAGCTCGGGTACAATGAGACAGATGTCCTGCCATTTTTGTTGCGGACTTTCGTGGTTTTCACTGTGCATGTTTGAACACATAAGTACACTACAACATTGACTTGATAAGTTGGCTAAAGGCCTTCCACACTTCGTACTTGCGGTTTTTAAATGAATGAAACTAATCGGTCACTTTGCACTCGGTAAACAAAATATCTTCTTCTGCAAGGTCTCGCCTTTGTTTCTCTATTAAGAGGGGGGTGGGGATGCAGTGCGGTCGACACTTTACCTGGTGCTGTCCGCCTTCACGGCCCCTGGAATAGGCGGGGCCTGGAGAAGTCCCGTCGGTTGTTTAAGTACGGCAGGCTGGACTCCCCGCAATGTGGGTTTGGACCGCCTGCTGGGGGGAGGGGGGAAGGTCACCCCCTCTTCCATCTCTTGTTCAGTTGATGGCTGTGGGCTGCTGTCTCGTCCCGCCGATTAGTCGGGTCTGCATGGTACAGCCTCGCCCCGCTGAAGTTGGCTGGGTTCGACTCTCTGCTGATGCAGTCCGCTTCCTTCATTCTTCATTTTCTCCGCGGACGCTCCCTCTCGCGTCGTTGTCTCCCACGTCTATCCCTGCGCTCGCTAGACGGCCATTTTCTAGCGTTTCTCTTCGCTTGCCTCTCTTCGCCTTCGTTCGTGTTGCGTCACACTTCTCGTCGTCCGCTCCACATGGGTATTCCCGTGCGCACTAGGTTCCGCGGCGCTGAAGTCGCCTTTTTAACTCCCGTGCGCACTCTCGGGTGAGTTTATCTTCGGGCACCGACTGCGTGATCTTACTGGGTTTATTTGGCAGCTTGCCTTTTACCCTTATCTCTAAGTCTCTGTACCATACAGTGAACTATTTTTCTGCCCTTTCTCTGCCGCTCATCCGAGTGGTCTTATGGCGGGCGGAAATACTGGTTTACATGTTCGGAAAAGGGTTACTATTCCCCATCCAGGGAACATTCCCCCGGCACTCCGGTTACTGTAATTTTGTTTATCTTCGGGCACCGACTGCGCAACATTACTGGGTTTGTTTTGGCATCTTGCGTTTACCCCTATCTTGCAGTCTCTGTACCATACAGTGAACTATTTTTCCTGCCCTTTCTCTGCCACTCATCCGAGTGGTCTTATGGCGGACGGGAATACTGGTACATTTGTTCGGAAAATGTCGCTATTCCCCATCCAGGGAATTAGTACTTACTTTTTTCCCTATTTTATCTTTCACCGGCGCTTCGGTTACTGTAGTTTGTCGGCGCGGTAGTTTACCCGTCCGCCTGAACCCACGTCCTTTTCACCATCCAGTGAAAGAGACCTATCTTCGCTAATACGTCCTCCTGCCCGCTACTGGCATCCGTTCCACATTTCCGCTCCCATTCGCAAATTTATGCTTCGTTTTTATCGTCGTTCGTCAGCACGGTAATTACCTGTCTGCCTGACACCTCGTCCTTTTTCACCATGCAGTGAAATAGACCTTCCTTTCTTCGTTAATACGTCCTTCTGCCCGCGCCTGGCATCTCCTTCGCGTTTCCTCTCCCGTTCGCTAATTTCTCCCTCGTTAATTGGGACTCCTTAAAGTAATATTGCTGGACGCTACAGGNCCTTCTGCCCGCGCCTGGCATCTCCTCCGCGTTTCCTCTCCCGTTCGCTAATTTCTCCCTCGTTAATTGGGACTCCTTAAAGTAATATTGCTGGACGCTACAGGGTGTTTTGTCATAGCCTCCCTGACGTCTGTGTTTAGCCTGGCTGGCTCGTTACCGTTCACCGCCTGGTGACCTAGTAACCCACTGGGGGTTTGTATTATTCTCCGCCTTCCTTCTAAACTCCGCGCACGCCTGCGCCTGCCCTTTTTCTCGTCTGGTTTATTGCCTAGCTCTGCTCCCTTCTCGGTTCTATTGTCGGTACTGGGCGCCACGAGGGTTAATTGTATTTTTATTTTGATTTTATGAACCCCTTCGAATTCGTAAATGTGCTAGCTGCTTGGTCGGGGCACGGTCCCTTTTATCCCAGGTAATTCAGTTTGTCCTTACTTCCATCTATACAGACTTCAGCGGGCCCCACAGTTGGGCGCCAAAAATTGATACCTGCCAAATGCTGAAGTTTGGAAGTAGGTATTGATTCTGCTCTGCGGCATGAGGCGCCAGCATTTGATGCTAGCCCTCAGTGATAGGGCGTAGGAATACGTCGACACTGTTGTCTATAGGTCCAATTTACTAATAAATTACACTGGCTTTGTGTGAGTTCACATAATCGAGTTTTATTGTTGCTTGAACAGGTTAACTGGTACATGAACTCACGAGACAAACTCTCCTCCCCTTTTCCTATGTAGGCTACGTATGGTTTGACGCCGCGACTGGCGTCGTTGGGGGGAGGGGGGGGAAGATTCTTCGCACTTGGTGTAGAACTACTTATCTGACACTGCAGCGCTGAATTTCCTCGGCTGGCGGCTTGAAACTGCTCTCGAACTTGGTGGGCGTCTCGGCGCCTGGCTTCGAAGTTCCTTCTTCCCGGGTGCAACGCAGGACTCTGCGTTTGACGAAGTCTGACTGACTTTCCTCGTATTCTTCCCGCCGCACGTCCCGCTTGATGGCCTCCGACTGAGGTCAACGTCGTGATGCATTCTCGATCCTCGACTGACTCCAGCTGACTGACTGACTGCTCGATCCGCGACTGCCTGATTCGACGTCTCTCCACTGACTCCCTCGTTGCTCCCCCCTTCACGTGGTTTTGTAGCGTCCATCACCATATTCAACTTCCCCCGTCTCCGCACGTGGTTCGGGGGTGGTCCGGGGTGCTTGTCGTCCATCCCGGGTCATAAAACACGTGGCCGCTGCTCGTGTGGTCCGCAGCCTGCGTGGCGTCGTCCCTTGGTTCTGGCCTGGAAGTTTATTGTCCCGTTCNCTGCTCGTGTGGTCCGCAGCCTGCGTGGCGTCGTCCCTTGGTTCTGGCCTGGAAGTTTATTGTCCCGTTCTACACACACGTCCGCTAAAAGCTCTCATGGTTTATTGCGGTACAAGCCCGGGACAGGCGCAGCTGGTGGTGGGATCTCGGTGTCCCTTGGGCAGCTGCAAAATGTAGTTGTGTCCGCGCCCTGGTGCCTTCCGTTGTCTCCGGATGTCGTCTGCACATGCAGGAACAGTTGCACGTGCCGAAACCTTTGGTAGTGTGCCTTAGCAGTTGCGAGGCTCCTGGCGTCCCTCTTCCGGCACGTCCACAAAACCCTTAATCCTTATTGCGGTCGTACGTCCGCGAGCTTCGCCAGAGCGTGTGTTCTGACGAATAAAATATAGGGACGCAGAATGTGTCAGTCCATTACAGAACTGTTCTGTAAAATCCGCTCTGCTGATTTCTTTCAGCACATTCGAACCTTTCTCACCTTCTTGAGGATTTTAATGTATAGAAAATCCTGGAATTAGTTTTTAGCCAATCTGTCAAAGCAAACATAACGATATCTTATTGTTTTACTAAGCTGTTGATTAGTATCAGACATTTTTTAAAACCCTTTTCCATCCTTTAAGAGTTTTAGTAAATAATTATTTTTTATGCGTTATATCGGCAGGTTTTTGCAGCAAAGGAAATAACTATATATATTATAGCCTTATTGCACTCTTAGGAAGTCATAGAAAACACATTATACCCCTTTTCACCAGCTTAGGGGTTGATATATATTTTTAAATCGTGAAATTGGTTTTAAGGATTCCTTTTGAAACGAAGACGACAGCGTTATTTCATCAGGTCGAAGGAGCTGTTGAGGTATCCCAGAAAATTAATTTTTCCCCTTTGCCTCTAATAAGTGGTTGAATTGTAAAAAAAAAAAAACCTAAAATTTGTGTTTAGGTAATTGCATAGGCTACATTCAAAGTGAGAGTACGATTATATCTCATCGGGTTAATTAGTTGTTAAGTTGTCCACGAAAACACATTTTACCATTTCCCACCCTCATAGAGGTCGAATTTGACAAATAGTTTCTTAGTAGGTGCCTGTATTCTAAGGGGAAGCCATCCCTAAATGTTCATGCTTTTTCGTCCAGCGGTTTGGGCTGTGCGTTGATGAGTGAGTGAGTCAGACAATCACTCAGTCGGGACACTTCATTTTATACATAATATTAAACGGGATTGCTTTGTAATGTCTACTCCCGAGTTACATTAGGGCGAATAAGCGAAGCGAATTTCCAAATGACAAGTAAAAACTCACCAGTCTTTGATTTTACTGCTCCTGATTTGCCTGTAAGGTAAGTAGAGAACGAACAGGCTCTCTGGTAGAAATGATTGGAAGAGTAACTGGTAAAAACAAACCGTTAACTGACTATTCTTTACAAACAAAAAAATTGACGGAAAAAATTCTTTGACAAATTCGTAATTATAAACTTTTGTAAAATGAGAAGAGTGAGCCATGTAGGCTGTGTACAAAACTCAAGAGAGATATACAATAGCTCAACTATTCTGGCGCTACGCCGCGACTGCTAAAACTGAGCACTGTTGAATGAACAAAGGAAGGATCGAAGGCCATAGAATAGACAAGCGCACAGAAGCTAAATGGGGTTGCGCCTCCTTTGATGTAAGATAATTTGCTCGCTCATTGGCCATGCGAAGCTATGGAAACTGGGCCCTGTGTCTGACTAAGCTCCCTATTGGTCGCGCTGGCGCCTCGCATGTTCGTAACCAGGAGCTGATTGGTGAACGACGTTCCGCCATGTTACTGGTCGGTGTCGGCGGCGTGTGGCGAGGAGCTGGTGCTTGCTCAGTGCTGTACACACTCGGCGCACGCAGCAGGAACCAGTTACCCGAGTTGAGGCGGGAGAAACTGATTGTATTGCGGCCACTCACGAGAGAGCGGCGAGGCACCCATTACACACGTGCTGTGACGTCAACGGCCTTACTACGTTTAATAGGCCGACGTGCAAACTAGCAAACGATCAGGTATAGCACAGAGCAAAACACATCTTACCTTGCAACAGTTCACCACACGCCGCTGGCCGGGTGTGGCTGGAGTTATTTCCCCTCTGTATTCTCAAGTGCTCTGAGGAGAGGCCTTGGACTCTCATAATGCTTACTGAGATGTGCTGTGAAACCAAGAGCTCGATCAGCTGATGTATAGCAGCTCGGTGGAGTTTAGCCATTTGGAACAATGAAGTCACGTATGAATTTGTTTCGAAATCCTCCTTGGTTTATTTCATGATATTGTATTCCAATATCGCGATATTTTCTCCGTCTCTTACTGCTTCTTGGCACAGAATACGAGTTCGTTCACACCGAATAATTACTTTGCCTATTTATTGTGCATACCTTATTTTTTAGGTGAAATTACAAAAACTGAAAATAAATATATATTACATTTCATGTAAAATGTTCTAGCAGTGTTTTAGGAATTCTGTCTAAGTAATGCAAACTTTTTTTGTAGCTAACTTTAGTTAATAACAGCCACGCAATGTAAACTTTGCCCTTCCATTGGCGTGTGCTCAAAAATAAATTATGCAATCGCATATATATTCTGATACACGGGGTGTATCTAAATTTGACCGGCAAACTTTGGTTGCAGGTTAATCACGAAAAAATATTGAAAACATATGTATATCCAACCTATGGTCTAAAGTTAATTCTAAAGGCGGTACACGTTTTTGAGGTTGACCTGAAGCACTAAGTTTCTCAAAGTGATACCGTTGTGCACATCTTTCTGGCATCTTCTCCCAGTCGCAACAGTGTGTTATTGGGAGTTGTGGGTGTTTTCCACTTGCCAGGTGCGGTAAGTATTATTTTGTAGTTAAAGCACAAATTCACAAATTAAAAAAAAAAAAAAAAAAAAACGGCTAGGCTAAGAGTATTTACGCAAGGCTACATTTTTCATCAATGGCGACATGTGGACCAATAATCCGTCTTTTTAATTCCATATATGCCGCCACGTCATTGAGGTTCGTTCGAAATAAGGGTAGTAACTGTGGTTATTCTATTAAAATTATTTGGTTACACCGACAATTGTTTTGGTGTTTGCAGCTCTTTGATATGTTACGCATGAGCCATACACTCAGTGTTCATTCTTAAACATGCCCTCCAATGTTCGCAATAAACTAGTGTTACAGGTCCAACTTCAAATATGTATACCGACCTTAGGATTAACTTTAGACCATAGATCGTTTTTATGTTTTCTACTTCTTTTTTCTTGATTAACCTGCAGTCGAAGTTTGTCAGTCGAATTTGGATACAACCTGTATGATCAAAAACCGAATACACAAGCCAAATATATGACATTACACCACCGGCTTTTTAAGCAGGTCGTTTAAACTACATACGTAACTAGTTTTGTTCCTTCTATTAAAACTTAACGTCTTGCAACCTCCTCAAACATTTAGTCATAAGCTCCGAGCTTTCTAAATTAACCGTGAATACAATTGACAGCCAATGGATAATTATTTCAGTCGTGGTCTCTGTTTCAGGGTTAGGGCAGTGTTTAATTTATGTTAATAAAAATAATTGAAAAGCATGAGTATATAAAGTATTTAAGGAGTTGTGTGAACGTAACCTTAAAAATAATAACAAGGAGAAATGCGGCGCTATGTGGTAATCATAAAAATTAACTTTTTAAATAATAATAAAACATAACATTTTTCCGGTAAGATTTCCCTTAATGTTTATCAAAATATTAATATTTCATTTTTAAAAAATCGTCATAAAATTTTTTTTTTTATGTTACTTTTATACTTGGAGGAAGATGTGAGAAGTGTTATCACATTTGATTGCGCCCCTGCCAATAGGCAAGGCGATAGACAGTTCCGGGTAACACAAGGACGAGCAAGAATAACGTTTATCTTCCGTAAGTCCGGCGGCAGGATATTATATTGTCAGACACGAAAAATAAATATTACGGCTGCTGCAGTAATAAGCGTCCTGTCAGCTGCGGTGTGCAGATTACGATGATTTAAATAGCTCGAGAATAAATTATATTTAAATATAGCCATTGCCTGACGGGTCGTAGAAATATCAGTGTTCAGTGTCTCTGTATAAGGATTGAATAATTAGCGTCTTTGTAGTTGATCTAATTACTGGTCGTTTTTCAACCTTGGGCAAAGTCCTTGGCGAGCTATCTAGGACCTCGAAATGGACATAGAGATAGATCCGTAAGATAGCTGCGACGTCGTCGAATTGTATGGTAGATGTTACGTAAACTAACTGAACAAGGAACATTCAGAAATGTATTGTAACAGATAATGTTAAAGAAATGCTGTGAGTTTTTTGTGACATGGAAAACCATAATTTGTCGGTGAGAAAATCGATGTAAAATTGGATGGCGGGTACACTTCATTATATGAACTATTGTTACAATTCTAGATTTAGTTTGTAGCAAGTAGCCCACAATTCTTCCAAGAGGAATTAAAATCAGCTTTTTTTTTTAAGTTTACATCGTATATCACTAATTTTTAGTCAACAATTTTGTTGGGGTAACATTAATGCGCAAATTTTCAAACCATTTACACTCCCAAAACAAAAAAATTTCAAAGACATTGCTTTTTTAAATATTTCAATATACTCTTATGTGAGTAGCAAAACTATTATACAATTTTTAACGAAGATTTTAAGAAAATTATTTCATTAGTTTCTAGAGGCAACTTGGTTTCCATTAAATTATGCACAATAGAGCTACCCTGATGCCCCAGGGATTTCTACCCCCCCCCCCNGCACTCATCTCGGTGGACCTGTCTGGAACTGCTTGCCTATGCTCGTGGCGCCGTCATGCGGGATGAGAAGGAACTATCGCAAGACATAACTTCTGATTCCAAAAGAGTCGAACACAGATCCTTTCCCCTGGCAGCTCCAACTGGGCAAATTTTGCTGGTACACACAGTTTCCGCGATAAGTGAGACCGTTTGGAAAAAAAAAATTCTTTCCTATCGAAGCTCCTGCTTTGTGTTGTTAGGCTGACCGGCGAATTTATTTTAAAATACATTTACAACTGGCACACATCCATTCCTTGGCAGGGTTTCGACCCCGGGAGCTCGAGGCCAGAGGCAACAGGCTGAGGTCCCCTTTGTGACAATGCTGTAGTAGGAATATTCTCCGCGAACGTGTGACTCACGCATAAGTGTGCATGACCTGAAAAAAAATACCCTGTGACTTTCAAAGTTTCAACCACTGAGATCGTTTTCCGTTTCAAAACATATGCAGGACCATAATACTCCTACAGTTGAAAAATGAGTACCACTGTCACTTAAAACCGAGGGGGAAGGAGGGCGGTGGAAATCATGTTTCAGTTACAGAACCTTTTCTTGATTACTTTGTTTTGCAAGACGTGTACTGGCCTGGGGGGGGAAGAGGGAGGGAGGGAAACTGATTTATTGTTCTCAAAATATTTCGGGAATAACACGCCCAGTCTCCTAAATGGAGATAATGGTAGTTCTTCTATTAGAAATTTTTACTCTGGGAGAACACCATACTTCGCAGACTTCACACATGCATAAACTGCCAGGATCATACAAAACATAAGCGTATTTCACCTTTAATAACAAATATGGCTTCAAAACTCGCACAGCCTGAGTTACACACAGGAACACGCTTTAAGTGTTGAAAATAAGATACAGTATAACACATTCATGTTTGTAAAAGCTGCAACAACACGATGGATTATACGTAGTAGTATTTAAAAAAAAACGGTTACAGTTTCAGAGCAGTGCAGTAACTTTACTTTCAAAGAACGCGTATGTTGTAAAGCCTTCACGAGCTGTAATTAGAGTTGCTACATGCCGTGGTATCGTATCAGACAGACCTTGGATGTGTTTCTGTGGAATCTCCTGCCAGGCTGCTTCTACCCGAGTCCAGAGTTCATCGGTATTGGCTGCTGGATGGGAATGACGGGCTAGCTGCCGAGTGACCATATCTCAGGCATGGTCATCACGTGACATACCGGGACAATGTACCGGCCGGAGAAGAAGTGTCGTCTTCCTTACTTCGGAGATGGCCTGGACATTTCTGGCAAGATGTGATCGGGTGTTGTCTTGACGGAATATTAGTGTGCTGAAGGGAAGTATAATAATTATTTTCGTTCGGTCACAAGGGGGTGAGAGTCCGGTGCCGGGGCCCACCACCTGTTGTGTCATTCCAGTCGACCGGCGGCCATCTTGGATTTGGATGACCTTTGAATTAGAACTTTTACCTTGACCTTGACCCCATGTTCGCAACCTTTAACGACCTAGAACATAACAAATTCCAAAATCTCAAATTTAACAAAAAAAAAAAAAAAAAAAAAAAATTCAAACAAATTGTAACAGCTTCTAAATTAAAAAATTCAAATAAATATAAAAACATAAATTAATTTTTTTTTAAATTTAAAATTTTGACTGTGTGGGCCTAACGGGATCCGGGATGGAGATCAGAGATGTTCATTATCTGTCATTTCAGCCGTTCGAGGACCATTTTATAGTCAAAATGTACCGTTTTTCTTTCAAACCCAATTATTTTACGTCAAAATTTCCCTTTTTTCAATCAAAATTTACCTTTTTCCCTCAAAATTTCCTCTTTTCCCTGAAAAATCACCGAGCCTCTCATTTGCAAAGAACGAGCCTCTGAAAGGCACTTCTCGAGTCATTGTAAGGATTTAGGAGGCTCGCTTTCCGAGGGCAGAGCAAGGGCGGCCATATTGATTTTATAAGCATAGGATATGCCAAATTGATACACAGCGACCAGGGCCCGTATTTAGAGCTGACCGTCCACCATCTTGGTTCTGTTAGCTATCTAAGCCACCATGTTGAATATAGGTGACGTTGACCTCAACCCCGACGATCTTTAACTTTAAACACCCCAAAAAAAGAAAAAAAGAAAAACAAATTTTTTTAACAAGAATTTTCAAAAAATCCAAAATATTTACAAATAAGAAATAACCTTTAAAAATTATTTTAAAAACGTACATTTCCAGACGTTCTCCTGCAGCACCATGTCCCACAGACGACTGACCCCCTCCAATCAATCACATTGTATTAACATTCGCCTACCATACCCTCTCACCCTTACTCATTCTGTCAAATGCACTCCACACGCCATATTGTTTTTTTTTCATTTGTCATTTGTTTAAATTTTTAACACCAAGGTGGCTCTGATTATTCCGACCACCATGTTAGATCTGGGTCACCTTCACCTTGACCTCACGTTCGTGACCTTGAACCCATGCCCATGACCTAGGATAACCTCGAATTCAAAATAATAACTCTAATAACTTCTAAAAAAATAAAAAAAATAATATTTATAGATAATTATAAGCCTTCAAATAAATACTAGCAATTATTAAATCAAGTAATAAATAAAAACCTGAGATATGTACACAATATGTAAACATTTAATTAAAACATGAACTTAGAAAACTCTTGCACTAAACACGCAATTCCATAGATAAATACATAGCCACAATACAGCCAACGTAAAAGATAAAATTAACAATGAAATATTTCTAAGTTCGTAATCTTAAAAAATCTAACATCCGGTCGGACGTTTCTAAAAATATAACTACACAGAGAAGCCCGCTTGTACACAAAAGTGGACAATCCCGGCGGGCGTCTGTAATTCTAGGACGCCCGCTCGGCCGCCATGACACTTTGAGGTTATGTGGTACGCCTCAAAACCTTAAAAATTCCATGCATTTTTATACTTAAAAGTCTTTAATATTTTTCATCATGTGGATATTTACGTTAATAGTCGAGTGCTCATAGCACCACTTTAAAGTTATGAGGGATGAAAGAATATATTACAAAAAAATTAAAACATAATAATAATTTTTAAAAATTATTAATTTGTTATTACAATTTCAGAAGAAAGCAGTTCATCACATCATGCTATATAATCCTTGACCTTTAGTTCATTAATGATTGAAGATATATCGTTAATGTGTGAGAAATATCCACCTTGTTGGAAAGTGACCAAATGTCTGAGTCTCAACAAGTTCATTCGGGTCTTCGGGTAATAGGTAGCCAGCGTCTTCTGCCTTCGTGTCGCTTGTAGCAGCAAGTGTGTTGGAGGGGTGTGCCAGTGCATCGAGAAAATCGCCATAGTCTTCAACACTATAATTGTCTTCATGTTCGTTTTCATCAATACTCTCTTCATGGTCATCTTCACCTCCTGTTTTGTATTCTAAATAAAATTTGCCTTTCTTTGTAGCAAGAGCTGTATGGTTATCAGTATTTAGAGCCGACGGCCGTTTATTTTGAAGATCGTCACAGTGGTTCACTAGAGAGTAGGGAAAGTAGGGGGGGGGNCGTTACGGGCAAACGGATGTTTTTAAAGAGTTTGCTGGACCACGAAACCACCTTTAAATAAAGGGAAAGGTATGTAGTAACTTAGTTTCTTTAGTGGTGTTATTTAACTGAAAGGTTCCAGTACCAGCGACAAGTGCACGCCTCGGCCCCTGAGCCAGTCCCTGGCTGGAGCCGTATTCTGTGTGTGTTCCCCAACCACTGACTCACCCACCGCCATCAGAAATGTCGAAATCACATCGTCAACAGTGATGGACGTGTTATTTTACGCTTGGACTTTCAACTACCCCGCCTTTGTATGACAATAAAATATTTTGTCTAACTTGAATATGTTTTAGTAGAATTTAAACAAGGTCAGGTGACGTGTACAAACATGTAAAGAACTTACTTACAGAAAGAGTGATCTAATCTCAAATACTGCCCGTGTTGTTTTTGAAAATGCTATTGGCAGAGAATCAGTCCCTGTGTTGGAACACAGTGGTTACTGCGCAGCTCGCATGTGCACTCTACCATTTTATCTCTAAGATAACAGCATATGAAAGGGAACACGTACAATAAATGCATGTCTGACAGTGTCGTGATGTGTCATGGGGATGCTAATCAATAGTTCCCTGTATCTCTTTCTCCGGTTCACATCACCGCTACACCATTGAGTAAAGATATACACTAGAGTGGACATGGGGTAGGAAAAAGTCCGACCAGCTAGTTGTTTAGTTCTAGTAATGATTCAGAGGAGCGCTAGTGTTCTCGACCGGGCGGTAGCAGGTAGCAGGTGACGCAGCAGACGAAATACACTGAAGAGCCAAAAAAACTGGTGCACCTGCCTAATATCGTGTAGTGCCCCCTCCTCCCTTCCGGTCACGCAGAAGTGCCGCAAGACGACGTGGCATGGACTCGACTAATGTCTGAAGGTATGCAGGAGGCAATTCACACCACGAATCCTGCAGGGCAGTCCACAAATACAATCTGCGCCAATTTGAGAAAGGTTTGCACGTCTGTCACGTTTAATGATTCTCGTCAGTCGTCGTTTGTCCCGTTCTTTCACGATATTTTTCCAGCCGCAGCGATGTCGAAGATGTGATGTTTTACCGGATTCCCGATATTCACAGTACACTCGTGAAATGGTCGTACGCGAACATCCAAATGTTATCGCTACCCCGGATATGCTATGTCTCATCTCTCGTGCGCCGACTATAACACCACGTTCAGACTCACTGAAATCTTGATAACCTGCCATTGTAGCAGCAGTAACCGATCTAGCTGCCGACCGCATCGCGTGACTCTGATTGGTACAATAATTCTGTTATTTGCATACGCACGCCTATACCAGTTTTTTTTGGCTCTTCAGTGTACCTCACCCCCTGCGCAGTGTTGCCGGGTCCACAGCCGGCAGAAGTAGGTCATCACCCTGGCCATCGGCTCATCAGCTCACCCACGTGCTCGTTCACGCTCTGCTAAAGGCGAGCCTGTCTCGCGAGAGTTATCGTTGCAGTTGTGCAGGTTATCGTTGCAGTTGTGCAGTTATCGTGTGCAGTTATCGTTGCAGTGTTTTACTGGTGGCGACCATAGCATGTGTTAGTTACCAGTGGTGTTGGTACATCGGCTGTAAGAATAGACGAGTGAATGGAGTTGACAGCATTTAAAATATATTCGAATATTTAACATCTTGCAGCTTTTCAAATATATTTACTGGTAGTAAAACTACATTGTAGACGAGTGTTTCAGAAAACAAATTTGCCTTTGAATTTGTCGAGAAATTGTAATTACGCGGAGACTTAACATGTGGAGATTACTTCCAATCATATATGTCAATATTGATAATTAGCAGCATATTTCAAAAAGGCATTCAGTATGAACAGTCATGACGGTTTTCGGTATTTTTTTCGTACTTATAAGCTTTATTTAACCTAAGTCACCCTAAAAAATATTATAGGTATTAACATAATAAACCGAAATAATACGTATTGTGGATGAGGACGTTAAGTGGAATAGTGATAATTCATACACAAATGTGTTACAGATTTTTTTAAACGCTAAATTGCACAGTAACCCTTAACCCTTAATAATTAAACTTAACTCCAGTAACTGTTGATCACTTATTAAACACGTTCAGCGAACTAATGTGCCAAGATGGAAAGGAGTCATTGACGTTGATTATCACACATCATTAGTTTGAGATTTATTGTTTTTTAATTTCATGCAATGCCAAGGCGGGAATGATCTCCAAGCTGTTGTTATTGTATAAATGCATATGTGTGCTTGTAATGATGCAGTCTTACAGCAAAAATACAAGGCAAACCTGCAATTCAGTATTTATTATAATTACGTACTTCAGTTTGCTAATATCTGATTTTAAAACTAACAATTCTATAGACTAATGGACGAAAGAGCCTTGTACTGAAAAACAGATAATATGAAACTAAAATTGGAATTTTGAATTATATAGTTGGTTTTATCACTCTGTTTACGAATATTCAATGACAATTAAAGAAATGTGAAATTTAGTTTATGTAATCGATGTGTAGGCGTTTATGATTATGGCCGGCTGTAAGTTGAAAGTAAACACAATCAACGAGTCCACGACCTTCCATACATTGCATCTGTTTTTCAGAAATAAAATGTAATAAGCCAGGGAAGTTCAATGAGATAAATATATTTAAAAGAACAAATACATACACATTTATATTCTTAGGATAAGAAAGGAATATGTGTTCCTCATCCTAACCATATTGGTGTGTGTTTATAATCATAAAATGTATGGTGCACGTGTACATAAATAAACTGCGGTATATACGTAAATATGCCCATATACACACGGGTGGGGGAATTACACAAAGTAATTAAATTTTAGCATGTGTTGAAATTATGTTGCCAAGAAAGTAAAATTATGGCATTTTATGATTTTTAACTTACATGCGACACAATGTTCCACGTCCTTCTACAAAGTAGGCTACGTGCCTGAACAAGCAAGTATTAGAAAAGTTTTATCATATACCATATTGGCAACTTTTTCCGCTATTTTTAAATTTTATCGAACTGATTTGCGTGCAGATAATTCCATCTTGTAGTGTGTTTTGTTGTAAAACATGTTTTGTATCATTAAATCGCCTTATATGTGCGTGCGTGTATGTCTGCAAGAGTGTGTGCCCTCTTTTTTTTTTTTCAACTCGGTACACATATAGTACTAAGTTAGGACGCCAGACTTTTATAGTTTTCAACCACACTGGGCGCTTACTTTCAAAATGACGGCCATTCAAAAATTTAGAGTGATATGTCATTTTGGAACCATTCAAGCGATTTAAACAAAATGTTGTATGTTGACAGCGCAAGGTGTACGCATTGAATTCCATTACGGTGGTAGGGTTATTAATGTATTTTCCCCCTCGATTTAACTATATTTATTTACCCATTTTTGTGTGATGTTTCTAGATTTTCGACTTTTAAGACATCCCAATTGTGGCGTGGTTCACGGTTTCCAGCGAATTATATTTGTTCAGCAGTGCGCTCTTTGAAAGTGTATACAGGTTATTTCTATATGTTTTTCACTGTGCAAACAAAGAGATGTTTGTGTACAGTGCGTTCTATGAGGCCTTCTGTATGATTTGGCTCCCGCGCGCTGCATACGATTTCCTGTGGGTTCACTTCCGGGCTCTCGTTTGGCTAGCAACGTTACGCCATATTGCTAGCCAGCAAAGGTGGATAGTACCCCGTTCTTGGACTTACACAGATCTCTCCAAAACTTAATTTTTAAATTTAATATTTCAAAAGCGAGCTTGTTGAAGGAAATTTAAACAATTATTTTCAAAACTTTTTTTTTTTTTTAGTTAGACGTGTCACATCTGCAAACATAATCCAATTCCTCATTATTGTATACTTTCATGCCAGATGAAAAAATACGGATGCAAGTGGCATCTGCACAATTTGCCCTGCATGCTGCACGCTACAAGAAGAGTTATCTTACCGAGCGAAGTGACGCTGTGGTAACAAAATGGACGCGCAATCTGGAAGATCCGGGTTCGATTCGGTTTGATTCTCGTTTTAGTCATCCTCATTTCAGATTCCCATGATTTTACGAAACAATTTGGGGGCTATTCTATGACGATTCCTGGACACAAACCGTAACGAATTCCTTTGTATATCCAGATTTTACGAGGAGCTGGTTCTATTTTAAATCACTTCGTTGTCGACCAGACGTTCAGCTTCTTCAGGAAATACCAATTTCACGAAGATCAGGGTCGAAGAGATGCAAATAAACCCAAGACGGAGAAGATCTACGTATCTACTGTAAGCCATTTTGCTTGAGCATGTAGCGTTCATTGAGCTTCTGTATTGTCAGATATTCTTGTCCCAGTGATGACTATCGCGCCGGGATTAGGCCAGAGGTCTCGTTACAATGTTGAAAGCAAACCCGTCATCGTCAGCTGATAAGAATGCTACTATCGCTGACCCTCACAACTTTTCAATTAGTCGCGAGAGAGCACGACTCCAGACTCCCTCGTCCTTGGAGGGAATGTAGGACAGCATATGTTACCTCTCTCCGAGTACTGCCATGAGACTTCAATTTTGCTGGAGCCGCAGTGGCACAGCGGCTAGAGCGTTCGCAAGGAGAACCGGCAGGTCGATTACTGGCGGGGTCACACCTTCACACTTGGGAATTGTGCCGGACGATACCTCTGATAGGCAGGTTTTCTCGGGGATCTCCCGTTTCCTCCGCCCTTGCATTCCGGCGCTGCACCATACTCGCCTCGCTTCATCCTCATCGGCTCTCAAGACCTTGATGTTAAGAACCGCCCAGACTGGACTGGATTTTATGTTGGTACATTGTCTACATAAATACGTGTTTTTAAATGTAAACACGTGTCCTGTGACTTATTTTTAAAACGTCTACAATATGTTCAAATTACACAATTATTTTTTTTGCCAAATTAGCATATGTATGGTGTAAAAGAGAATCAGAATATAAAAGTGCACACCAATTCTCTTCACACATGATTTTTAAAGATCTGTTGATGGGCGATACAATGTTGGGGACACCCGTAAAAGACAATAAACAATGTTACTGATTTTAAAGTCTATGCCCTTGTTCTGAAAACGGCGAAAAAAAGAAGAAGAAATTCGGAGAGAAACATTATCTGGCCGGCGCTTCTTAGTAACTGGGGTCTTCAGCACCGACGAGGGCGAAGTGAAGTTGAGATGGAGCAACAACGGAAGTAAATGGCGGGGGTAACGCAGGTATAGGCTGTTCACGGTAAAGTGAGCACTTTTGACGTCATAGTTACTTTTTCCTTTCAGCCATTTTCATCATTTAACCACCTTTTTAAATAAATATTGCCATATAAGTAATAAACACAGTGTCTATATTACACCACACTTGGAAGTTAAGGTATAATGCTAAAATTAAATATATTTATTGACTATTATTCCAAATGAAAGGGAAACCCCAACGACCAACAGCAACGTCCGCCATGTTTTCGGCAACTGGAAATTCAAGCTTAATCACACCGGGAATATAGCCCACGTTCCGCCGAGTAGGAAGCGATTGGTCTCAGCACTACACTCCCACGGTCACGTGATTGGTAAACACATTAGTTATTTTCATTCTCTAACTTTTCTGTACTGTACACATCACGCGTGAAGTTATTTATAGAAAAAAATCCAATAGTTTTTTGCGTTGCCGCGTGTCAGAAACACAGGCTTTCAGTTTATTTTAGACACACAAATAATATATAAATAGTTATCCCACCTAAAAAAATTATATTTTTTACAAAAAAAAAATATGTACGAGCTGTCTCCAGATATCAGTGTAATAACACGGGCAAAAAATTTTCTTGATTTTTAAATGCAAGAAAATGTTTTGCACTATATAATTTGTAGATGTTCCTGAATCTTTGTAAAAAGAAATTTCGCCTAAACACTTCTGTAATGACTCAAGACTAGACTTTTAAAGCTCCCTCCCTTCTCTAATGTCTTCTAAAGATCATATATATAAATTTAGAATTTTCGTACGTAATTATGCATAAACTGAATATTATTATTTTTTGCTTTAAATGGCATGACATGTCATCTGTAAGTTGGATGCACAGTTCCTCAAACATACTGCCAGAATATACTTCCGCTAACACACATGCTGGCCAGGAGGTTGAGAAGCAGCGATCGCAATTTTATCCAGCGCTTCAAATAGTGTCTATTAAAAAAACATAGCCCTTTAGGAGAGCAAGGTACTGTTTTCATGGACGAGTGTTTGTCAAAAAGCTGCAACTGCGACTTGCGATCCTCGCGAGTTTGTTTCAGAAAAATAAAAGTTAAATATTTTGTTTTTGCGTTTACAGAATTTTATATTTACAGTACGTTAAAGTTACAGAAGATAGCACTGGTCAGATAGCATTTATCATAATTAATGTTTAAAAAGAGCTACATTTGTTATTGAACTGCTTGTTGAGCCTTGACATTTTTGGTTTCATTGTGTGTTACCTATGATCTGTCATCTTCACTGAATACGTCTATTCTGATGGTGCACTACGTCGAAGCTAAGCTAGCCGTGCGTGACAGTAACCTTACTCTTAGGCCGTGCTGGTAGCAATGCAACGTCTGCACTGTGATAATAGTAACATCACATTTCGTCGACCTCGTTCTGAAGAAAGGCGCAGTCAGCATTACGTTATTTAAGGTCTAAAGGTATCTATGTCAGTGCACACAGTGTCGTTGGGGTTGAGGTCTTCGATTTCTTTCTTTCCAGAGGGCCCAAAGGTCTTCTTCCTCGGGAACGAAGTCCAGACAGAGGCTTTGCGGACCATCGGTGGTTGTTCGTCCGCACCATGTACCCTGCACGCACGGGCAGCGATGTCTACGTCATTAAATACAGTCTATTCGCGGTATCTTCACACTAGTGCCGGTTACAAGGGGGAGGGGAAGGGCGAAATTACCTCCCTCTCCCCTACCTCCTTCAGACCTCAACCTTACTACAGAAATGGTATTGACATTTGGTATTTTTATACTAACCAGCAAAGTTTTATTTTGTTCAGAAATATTCACTTTAAATTATGCTTTTAAATGAAGATAACAGAAGTAACTTTATGTAGAGTATATTTTCGGTTTCTTCACATGCTTTGAATCAAACATTTTAAAAATCAATTTGTTTGTTTCCTAAATACGCCATGTCTCACAAACGTTCTTGCTGACATAAAACTTTCTTATTTATGGTTAAATCAAATTTTTACCAAAATGTCATCGATATAAATAACATATATATGATTTATGATTTTTATGGATAAAACAGAGGGACAAGAGGTGTGTTGGTAATGCCTAGTACGAAATAGTTCTTATGCATTCTATTATTACACCAAGTACGCACGAATACGGTGCGTTGTCCCTTTGATGTAATTCTCCAGACTTTAAACTTTGTTTGCATAAGGTGAAGGAATATCCTGGAAGTAAAACTTTAGCAGGGATTCAGAAATGTTGGAAGTAACCGTGAGTGGACTATATTATTTACATAATGTAATAGAGCACTCTCCTCCCACCAAGGCGATCCGGGTTCGATTCCTGGCGGGGTCGCTCCCAGATATTCGCACGTGGGAATAGTCCATGACGATGCCGTTGGTCTGCAGGTTTTCTCGGGGATCTCCGTTTACTCCGCTCTTGCATTCCGGGGTTGCTTCATATTCACCTCCCACCACTCTCATCGGCTCTCCACTACAATGTGAAATGGATTAAAAACATTAAAAAATTAACATGTTAGAGATTTAAATATTCACTACACCCCAATCAAGAAAAACTCCTGGACTTCACACTTCTTGAGTCAAACATTCAAAAAATCGCACAATGTGTTTTATTTTTGGTTGTTTCCTAAATAAACCATCACCCACAAGCGTATCATACTTCTGTCAACACAGTCAATACTGTTACAAGTCGCCAAGAGCATATCTCAGTTTGTGAGGGATAAAGAACTAAAATATATTTTTATTTGATAATATTAAAATACACATTAACACTAAACAACCTATCTCTACTTTTAACACTTATTATTCTCAGTGAACGCAATATTTAACGTCAATCTCAATTATAATTAAAGTCAATGTCGCTGTCTTTATACTGATTACAGCCACTTCATTCGCAATTATTGTATGCACGTATTCAATCCAATAGTATATTGCCATCATTACAAATGGCTGTCACTCACACATCTAGTTGAATAGTCCCAACACGCCAGTCTCACTCCTCACTGTACCGATGCTCGCAGTCCGCAGACTTCACTCTTGCTGGTCGCTGTCGTCGCATCTCGTCGCTCGCCACTTCGCTGTATTTGCACAACTACCGCGTAATGCCGCACAAGGCTCCAGACTTCAGACTGTCTACTGGAGTCCCGTTGTGGTTTATATTGTCCAGCTGGACGTATCCAGAAGGTTCTCCGCACCCCGAGTCGCGTTGGGGAAGGACGAGGGCGATTACCAGAACAATATTGTAACTAGAACCCCATACATTCAATCAAGGACGAGAAGTGGCACGAGTCCAGTAGTCTCATCGCGAAATACGCGGCGACACCTACTTTAAAATACCACCGCACTCCTTTGGTTACCAGTGATGCCCTTGCCACATTGTACCTCATACGCTAGAGCAAGACGGGGTAAGGGAAGCCACGCAGAGCGGTACCATATAACAATATTAACCCGAAAAAAGAGAAAAATATGTATTTAGTAATGACTAGTAAGAAACAGTTAGTATGTTGAACATTATCGAAATTAGTTTTGTTGCGTTTATTATAAACGCAATGTTTCTTACTGTAAAATTTAGGTTTTCAGGTAGGCCTAAAACCGTTGTCAATCCATTTATTTCTTACGTATAAAAGTAGGCTGTAGTTGAATCATTACTTCAAACCGGTAATGAAAGGAATAGTCGATCTGTAAAGCACCAATGACCATATTATAATAGATTGAGAGAATTTAGCACTACTGTAAACAAGGGCGTATAGAAAACGTTTATATTTCTAGGCATGCAGCAAACCAACTTTCAATTGATATGCCTAACTGTACATCAGATCACGAGGCCAATACAGCAGCGGGGGATTATACCAAGAGTTTCCAAGATTCTTCTGGGGTTGTTCAAACATGGCAAAAGCCTTAGTGACAGGATGAGGACCCGGTATGACAGCAGACTGTCGGGCGAGGTATTTTAAGGACAAATTAATGTGGCTACACAACTCACAGAGGCGATAAAGGTACTGCCGGAAGCTACAGAAATGCTGAGAAGGTTCCTACAAGATTCTGAAGATTAATGATGTGGTCTATCGGAATTGTCGTTAAGGCTCTCGGGCGAAGCCGAAGGCTGCCCACATCGACCGACTGGCACTCTACGAAGGTTCGGATGTTGGAGAGTCTGTTTGGGACAAACAGCCTTGAGGAGCGAGCAGTGTTACGTGTTGTCAGTCTGCATCGCTTCCCTCGCCTCATCCCGCTCTAACGAGGAAACAACGCGAAGGTCAGAGTGGTAACGCGAGAAGTGCGCGGCGATTTACAAAGGCAAGCCGCCACATGCGCCAGGTAATCCTATCAGGATTTGTGCACTCGTGACGTCAGTGGATTGAATTTCTGGATATATATTTTTAAAAATGCTCTAGTCACTGCCCTAACTTATCTCAGCGAGACTCAAGGCGCAGGGAACTTTCTAGATCGGGCCGGCGAGACCACTTAAGCCACGACGGGCCTTCGATCTGACAGTCTAGAGTTTGCAGGATTGTACAACCTTAAGCGACAGGTGTGCTAAGACAGCGAAACGACGAACAAGCAGAGCGTCGAAATTGACTAGCGAGAGTGAACCGTGTGGACTGCGAGCATCAGTGTAGTGGAGAGAGACTGGTGGTCGGGAATACTGAACTAGATGTGTGAGTGTAAGACATTTGGAATTATGGCAATTGACAGATTGGATATGTTTAAATTATGAATGTGAATTAAGTGACAGTAATAAACATAGAGACATTGATAAGGACTTTAATTAGAATTGAGATAGAGATTAGATATTGTGCTCACTGAGAATAACAAGTGCAATATGGATATAGATAGTTTAAAGTTGTAAGTAATAGCTGCGTGAATAAATAAAAAAACAAATTTAGTTATTTAATATTTATTGAGATCTCCATCTCTCACGAACTCAGATACGCCCCGTTGGAGTCTTGTAACACTGGTGTCAGAAGTGAGATGGAGATATACACTAAGATAGGCAAGATACTAGTAATTAGTGATATTAAAACAAATTAATTAATAGTAATATGTGTAAGCCAAATAAATTAAGACTGTGTTATGTGTTACTACTCTTCGTCGTGTCTCTTGCCTCGCCCTGCTTGCGAGAGCAAAGGAAAGTTAGAATGACAGGCGTGCGATAATTCGAGAAGCACCTTGAGTTACAAAGGCATGCCGCTGCGCATACCTCCATGTGTCACCGTGATAAGACTTTCGCAACTTACACGCTCCTGACCTTCAGTAGATTGAATTTCTGAAGTTATCTGAAAGAATGTTCTGGTTATATGCCCCTGCCTCTCTGAGCTTAACTCGGGGCGAAAGGAACTTTCCAGATCGGGAAAGCGAGACCATTTAAGCCGCGACAAGCCTCTGAGCTGGCAGTTTTTGAGAGAGTAGAGAGTTCGAGAGATTGGAGGGTTGCGTGACAGGTGAGCGGATACATCGAAGGAAGCTATTATTTGCAGTTTTAAACTACCTAACTCTACTATGTTATGTATCCTATCCCAGTGTTTAATGCGAACCTATATTTATAACCCTTACTACTGCCTTAATACTAATTACTGTTACTTAATCCTCAATTATTATTTATACATATACGATCAAAATGTCAGATGCCATACACTAATGTCATTCCATATATCTTCCACTCAAGAATCCAGTCCAACTTTACAACAATCCCACTGGTCACTCTCCCTCTCTCTCTCTCTCTCTCTCTCTCTCTCTCTCTACTCCCGATGCTCGCAGACTGCATCCGCTGATTACTGTCGTCGTTCGTCACTCCGATGGCACCCAACTTCTGGTTCTAATGTCCGTACACAACTCCAAAAATGTCGATTACGAGGCACGTTGCAGCTTATATAGCTGAACCAAACCAGTCCAGTAGGTTGTACGCCCCGCGAGTCGCGCGGAGGAAGACGAGGGGCGACGACCAGAAAATTCGCGCAGCGGGTATCCCAAGACATTCAATCCTCCAGGGACGGGAGCGGTACGAGACCCAATTGGCTTATCGCGGCACACGCCAAGTGTTACGCCGTGACCCCATTGTAACTGCATGTTCTTCTCTTGTTACCAGTGATGCCATGCACTATTATTATCCCGAGGGGGACGGAGCAAGGAGAGTGACGCACAGCTGCTGCTTGTAACAAAATGCATTATTTACACATATTCGATCTGTCTATTGTGATCATTTCCACTGTCTGTTCACTCACGCATCCAGTTCAACAGTCCCTCTTGTCAGTCTACACGCTCGCTGGTCGCTGTCGCGGGCAAACGTCGCTCTGCTGGCTCGTCTCTTCGCTGTCTTCGCACACCTGTCGCTCCCTCCAAACTCTCAAATCTCAGTTGTCGGCTCGGAGGCCCGTCGCAGCTTAAGCAGCCTCGCTGGTCCGATCTAGAGTCTCGCCGAGAGATGCAAGGGCAATGAAGCAGAACATTCTTTCTCAGAATGCCGCAGATGTTCAGTCCGCTGAAGGTCAGGAGCGCCCGAGTCGCGATAGGCCTGCGGCGACACACGGCGGCTTGCCTTTGTGAATCGCTGCCAGATCCTCAGTTTACCAACCGAGACTTCGCGCACTCCTTCGCTCGCACGAGCGAGACGGGCAAGGGGAAAGCGATGCATACCAGCAAGCATGTAACCGTATGTTAGATCTTGAAGCTGCTCAGTTTAATTCCGCGATATGCATGTTTAAATGTTTAAACCACACTTCCTGAGGTATGATTTTGGACAAGCATCTCGGCAACCCATTTTTCAATACTGTTTATTATTATGAAAATTGGTGACTACTTGCTGGCGCTTCCAAATCACGAGAGCATTGCAAGAATGAAAGTGGCTTCCATTGGAGCCAAAACAAGTACACACACTACCTAATTCATATGTGTAGAAGCTATAAGGGTCGTGAGGGTCCAGATTACCGCTGGGGTTATAAGGACACCACTAGAAGTACGATGACCCCCATGGAACTCCAAATCATAATTATGTAAGAGTTATGGGGCCGCAGTGGCTGAGCGGTTAGATAGCTCGCCTCCCACTAAGGCGAACTGGGTTTTAATCCCGGTCGGTTCACACCCGGATTTTTGCATTTGGGAATTGTGCCGGATTATGCCGCTGTTCGGCGGGTTTTTTCGGAGATATCTCGTTTCCCCCACCTTTGCATTCCAGCGCTGTTTCATTCTTGACTCATTTAACCCTCATCGGTTCTCAAGACCTCGATGTTAAGAGCCGCCCAAATCTCTCTACTCTACTGTATAAGAGTTATTTGTTGACTGTAACTTTCTTATCATCTTCTCAAAATAGCAGTTAATTTTAGTTTAAATTATAATTTCTACTTCAGTGCCAAACATTTTTAAGATAAGTTATTGCATTTCGGATGACGCGAGCGTCGTGAAACAATGCAGTATGATGGAAAGTTAAAAGATTTTACCGCCTGACAGCACGGTGGTAAGAACAGGTGGTACTCTAGCGATGACCGGAGAATTAGGTAAATGAACAGTGAGCCCTTAAATTAGATTTTGCAACAACAAAATAATATTTAGTAAAAATTTCTAAATTAAAAATTTTCTAAATTTTAAACTAAAATTGTTAACCAATATCAATTGTTTTTTCATTGATAAGAACATTTTGAAAACAAATATGTATAACGCAACTTTTTCATAATTGAAATCTTTTAATTGTTTGTCTACTTTTTTTTCATCAGTGGAAATAAATTATTAATACCAGCATGTTTTCGCCAATCACGTGGCGCGGATGTTTTGACCCTAGACTTGCTCCCCCTGTGCCTGATCCATTACGGTAATACAGGGGACAACTTTCAGAGCATTATTACCAGGGGAGTGCGATCAGGGCTTCCCACTTTCAGATCCGACGTCTGCCTGTCACTCCATTCAGTGCTCACATATAGAAAATGTGAGCGATTTAACACCAGGCTGTTTTGGTGCTCACTCCCCCGCAGACTTGGACTAAGTCCATAACCTAGATTGATTTAAGCTTGGTCAGTGCTCTAATTGACAGTAGTTGAATACTGCCAATAGAAGGAGTAACGCCCTTTCCAATCGCAGTGGGTGGACGTTCTCCACCCGAGAGTGGTTCCACCTCACCTGTCAACAGCAACATGCAGAGTTGAATCTGCATGCGCTACCTTGATGGGGCCGAGAGCTATCCTCACTCTACAAACCCGCTTTGTGAACGAGTCCTCTTACTAGGCGGACCAGACCGTCGACCCTTCTTTGATGAGCACCAACCCTTTGAAATTGACACCCTAGCGCGAATTAGCACGCTTGCGTTCCACGGCAGCAGCTACTGACCCTTCCAGTACTCAAGATGCCCGCCCTCCAGGCAAGTACCCGNAGCACGCTTGCGTTCCACGGCAGCAGCTACTGACCCTTCCAGTACTCAAGATGCCCGCCCTCCAGGCAAGTACCCGCATCCAGGTCTCCTTCCAAGCAGAAGGTTCAACCACTGCCACCCAGAGTCCGACCCGCGATCAGCACGGCCTAAGCCGGGGCTTTCACACTGATCCCCTGGGTACCCACAATTTTCAGACATGCACACTGAATTTTCACCCAGAGCAGCCCAGCCCCTCCAGGATGCCAGGCAGACCTTTCATCAGGACTCCGCCACCCCGAGATCATCCCCAACCTGCCACAAGTCAAGGCTCAGCTTTGGGAGTGCAATTCGGTTCGCGGGACTTCACCGCAAGCGAAGAATATATACAGCCTCTGGAGACTGCACATAACCTCGCCGTGACTGATTATCTGTGCACAGACAGGCCGTCACCGCCTTCAGGCGTCCTCGCTCCGTTAGTCATGGGGTGGCCCCCATGTTACCAGCCCATACCACGAGGAGGTGGAGATGGACTTGAGCAGTGCTAGGCTATATATTCGCATCACTGCCCCATTAATGGAGATGAGTTGGAAGCTTTTCGTGACGGCAGGGAGACGCCCCAGGGATCACTAGTTCCTATGAGCGGCTCCCACCGGAGCTCGACTAGCGAGCTCTTACACTTGCGCCGGGCACCGCTACTAGAGCCTGTAACCAGGGTTAGGCCCAACTGGAACAATCATTCCATAGCCGTTATGACTGCCCCACCAGGTACTCGGTTTCTGGGCTCCCCCTACACACTCGGCCACCCCACGACCGGCTTTCAGGCACCCAATCCCCTCACCTTACACCCATTACAGGCTGGTTGCCAGACCACAGCCTGTACCCAACCCGGCCCCACAGGGCCATTAATACCAGCAGCCCGAAATTACTATTGGGAATCAATAAAATTATATTTTGTTTCCTATTTAAAAAAATATTTTTTTTGAAATAGAAGTTTTACCAGCGGCGCCTCCTTCTCTCGCTAATGGGCGTGGGCGTAGAAGCTGGTAGATGATAACAATTTTCCTATTAAGGTGGACCCCACTGTGAAAATATGTATTCTACGGCCTTGTCCAAAATGGTTACATAAGTATGCTTTACGTGGCTTATGAAAGAAGAATGCATATATTTTGTAACACTATAAAATATTTTGCTAGAATTTACTTACTACATGTTTTAAAAAATCTGTTAAAATGAGTGCATTTTTAAAAAAATGATTAGTATTTCCGTTTTGGACGCTTAATAAAACACATAAAAAAAAATTCTTAGCCAAGCAAAACCATTATAATAATTACTCTGGTAATGTGTAATAAAAATGAGGAATAACGTTTGGAGATATTTAAAATAAATGATTTTATTTTATGCTGATCTGTTTCAGGCACGGTAGATATTATTTTTATAAGAGAAATGAATTTACATGAAATCAATTATTAAAAATATTGTTAGTATTATTTACAATTGCATTTTCTATACAACCATAGTAATTATGATAACTACCTACTTGACGAAAATTTTCTTGCAAAATATATTTTCTGAAGTATCCGTAATGAAATGCGATTAAAGGTTGATTGAAAATATAACCTTATGAATTAATTGTTTGAAATACTAAAGTAAGTAGATTCAAGCAAAATATTTTACATTTTTCCAAGGCCAACAATCTTCTTACATATACAACAAAAATAGTACTTTTCTGACAATTTTGGTACTGTGTACTGTACAGTTTGTGCAAACAGGCGCAGTGGTTCACTGCTGGAAGCCACTCTAATTCTACATTAAACCCTCTCACACGAGTTTAGTGGCCGATACTATGGTACGATATCGATATAAATATCGATATTCCCAGTATTTTAACACTTTTTGAATAAAATATTTTAAAAATGACTTCGTGTATAACTTGTGTTTTTTTTATAAACATGTCATATCACACGCGTTTTTACTCCTCTTAACTTAAAAGTAGCTAATTTCCGATTAAATTAATTATTTACTTCTACTTTATGTATAATTTATATTTTATTAAATAATTAATATGAATAAAACAGAGAAAAAACGGGTATGTTGGCAATGCCTAAAAAGAAATAGTTATAATGCAAAATATTATTGAACTTGGTGCGCATAAATGCTGTATGTCGTCCCTTTGGTGTAGTTTTCTAGGCTTAGTTAAGCTTTGTTTGCATGAGGCGGAGGAATGGCCTTTATGAGGGCTTCATGAAAGTTGTAAGTAACAATGAATGCTCTATATGGAGAAAGTGAAGCGCTGGTAAGTGAGCAGCGTGCC
Source organism: Clitarchus hookeri (assembly GCA_002778355.1). Lineage (NCBI taxonomy): Eukaryota > Metazoa > Arthropoda > Insecta > Phasmatodea > Phasmatidae > Clitarchus > Clitarchus hookeri. The sequence goes on from NQII01003223.1 coordinate 80,117, forward strand.
TGGCGCTTCAACAGCGCTGCAGAGTCTTTGAAATACGCGTTTTTTCTAAATATGAAACCATTGAACGTGTCCTAATTAGACCAACGTACGAACAAAAAGCACTCTTCAGGCGAGGAACGTGTAACACTCTCAATACATAATGTAGCCTACAACATAGCCAAAAACGGCTTTTTCACACTGCGGTATCCCGTGATATATTGGTCGGAAACATGAACAATTATTATAGGGACCTCCACTGAAGTTTTCTTCAGGTTTTCCACCAGTAAAGTAATGGGTAATCGTTTAAAGTCCCATGGGTACGAGCAGCACGACGGAAACGCTGCACGCCAGTCGAGCGCCTTGCGCGTAGGAGCGACGGGGCACTAGGCGTGCGTGTCAGTGTCGCCCTTATCGCTCCCGCGCTTCACACGCGCTATAAAGATGCAAGTAGGCGGCGCCCGTAACAACTCGGCAAGGAAAGAGAGGAAACAGAAATGGCCCAGGTTTCCCTGGCGCTACCCAGGGAACCTTTTAAACTGGACAACTGCTAGCAAGTCCGCATCAATACAGTCTGACTAACGGCCAGGCGAGACAGGCTAGCTGTCTCACACCTGGATTCCGATTGGAAATGACAAATGCACGGGAGGACAAGAGCCCTCACAAGGGCTTGTACCTCCCCCGCGCTGAGGGAGTAGCGTCCCGGTGATGCACAATGGCGGCCGTAACGACTCTCGCGGGTGCAGACTAATGTCTGTGGAGGACGGTAGTAGCACGCCTGTGGCGACGCAGTTGAGCCCACGCGACCCAGTTCCCACACTTGTGACAACAGCGACCACCTGTGCCACTCCCCAACCTCTTGATATCGTCCGCCGTCGCCTCTCCCCTCCGATATCGTCCCGCGAGCACGCCGTCGCCAACCAGTCCCAAGGCCGAGCCCCCCTCCTCCCCTCACATCTGGTGTTACGCAACTACTTCTAAAACTGTTTCTACAACTCCTGACCTCGATGACAAGTCACACGCCACTAAATACAACTACTTTTACAAGTAACGACGCCATAACAAACGTCCGACCTTTGTTTGACGCTAGTTTTCTGGTCGAATACAGGTAACTGTGATCGCCGCCTTACGCTCGCGGTGCCGTTGTGCCACGTAAGACCTATCTTTCTCTAAGGTCGGGATTACGATAACTTCGTGTTTCACGTAACAAATTAATAGCAACACGTACACTTAAGCCAGCTATACCTTGACTGATTTGTTCCAATGATTATGTTACAAGATGCCTGAGCGGCATATCCGAGTTCGTGAGGGATGGAGGTCTTAATATAAATAAAATAACTATATTTGATTTTAATTTGTTCACACAGATATCATTTGCAGCATTAATCTATCTCCAATGTTACTCTTTTTATTTCTCAGTCTCAAACCCAATTGAAGTACTTCTCAATGTCACTGTTTGGCTATAGTCAATTAACTCACATTCATCCGTAACACATGTTCACTCTGTCTGATGCCATAATTTGTAATGTCTTCGCTTATACATCCAGTCTAATAGTCCAGCCTGCCAGTCGTATTATTCACTGCGCCGATCTTGGAAGTAGCAGATTTTACTCCCGCTGATCAGTTCTCTCGCCACTCGTTACTCTTCTCGCTCGTCGTCTGTCGCTCTAGGTCTTGAAATCGGCAAATCTCCAGACACTCGTAGACTCCCCGCTCGGAGACTTTTATAGTCGCTGGTCTTGGACGGAAGGATCGCCGCACCCCGAGTCACGCTGAGAGAAACCCGGTCATTAATCCAGAACATTCTTCAGATAAATGCAGAAATTCAATCTGCTGAAGGTAAAGAGCGTGAGCTGCAAAATGCTTATCACGGCACCAGATGGAAGAATTGCGCGGCAGTACACTTCGTAATTAATAAACCTTGACAGGATTATCGTTCTCTCATTCAAACATCCCTTAGTGACTTGCCACCCGCTATCATATCACTACTCTGTTTTATCTTCCGCCCGCGCGGTACAAAGCATCGAGCGCATAACAATACAGTCAAATATCAAGATTATGCAAAAAAAAAATTTGGCGGTGAAGCTGGAAAAAAGTATAATTAATGCACAAATACCTACGTATCCAACAAAGCCTGTGTAACTATTCTGCTTCCAAGAAAAAATTATTCACTTTTTTTAAATTTAATACTCAACTGTGTAGGAAAACAAATACTCTTATGTAATTTTTTTTCACTGAACGCAAGTTATTTATGAGTGAGAATAAGTTGTTTTATAAAAAGCAAAAAAAAAAAAAAAAAAAACCTTAAATACAACATTTTGAAAAAAATTATTTCATCAAAAAATGTAATTACTTTTTTAAAAATAAATTCCTTAGCAAAACTCACAACATATGGTCACGAAAAATATTAATAATGTGGAGATAGCATTAATGCCAAATAATTTGACGGAGCTGGAAAAAATGTTTAATTAGTACGCAAATACATATGACCAGAAAGCCTGTGTAACTACTCTGTCTCCAAGTTTATTCGGAAGCACTGGGCAGAACACAGGTCTCCCGAATGATGCACACTTTCACACCACCGGTCAACCCTACAGGGCAGTTTGCCACTGGGTTAGGGAATTTAGTCGGGGCCGCTCTTCACCGGGCAGTATAGCCTTACACCGGAGCTTTACTCCTTATGAGAGAAGCTCGCAGGCTCACTCCGCCCCAGCCGGGCAAGGGTCCTAGGTCACCCGGAAGGGCAAGCCCTCCTCAGAGGGCCCCCGGACCCCGGAAGCAACCCATCCCTGAGACCGACAGTCTTTTAATCCTACCGATGAGGCACACCCACTGGCTATCCGAGGATGCACCCGGGCGAATCCTTACACCCCGCGGGTTCGGGGCCGGTACAGCATCAACGTCCGACCAGGAGCCTACAACACCGATAGGCACCCTGCGCTACTATCAGTTCAACAGTTCAACAGTTCAACGTCATGCCTAGGACAACCCTGGGCAGGCCTGGCTACCGAGGGGGTAGTACGCCCGGGATCAACCCCACCACAGGGCCGGGTCATTCCCTGCCGATGGACTCCCCGTATCCAGAGGGTTGCAGTGAATTCACAGCTGCCTCCAACTGGGATACCTCTCCCAATACCGAGTACGCAATGTCAAATTAAACTCTTGTGCACCCAGCTAGGTACTGTTGCAGATGTGACTGCCTCGCCCTGGCTCCGTACAAGCCAGCACCGACGGGCAGCCCCGTGTCTCAGCCCAAACCACCAATGTTTGGACAGATGGCCCCATAACCTATTTACAGGTCTGACACCACTACCCACCGTGAGATGTCTAAGACACTTATGCTGACGTCATTACAAGGCCTCACTCAAAACCCTCAGATCACTAGAGCTACTAAGAGCGAATATTTAAACCACGGCCAGCACGAAACCAAACCCGCCTGGCCCAGCGGGTTAATCGATTTCGCCTGAAAGTCTCTCACATATATATTTCGCGCAAACCGACTCTACTGCACGATGCAGGTCACTCATTTCATCTTTATCATTAATTAATTGTCCTTGATGAGATTTTTCAATGTATTGCCTTTTGTAAACTCCATGTGGCCATTGTTCCTCCATGTTCCTCAAGCCAAAAGGACTCTTTGTACAGGCGATTATCTCATGTCGCCGAGCATCTTGACTGAAGATGAAAACTCTATCGCAGAATCGGCATTGACGACAATCGGGTAGCGATGATGCAGGTCGCGGCTCCAAGATCGTTGAGGTCAACGGCAGGCCTTAGTATTCACAATTCATCTTCATTGTATGGAGAGAGAATGCTGCCAAATCGTTGCTAAATTCTTAATGTCAGAACATCAACTAATGTGCCAGCGTGCATCACAGCTCTATATATGCATTAACCCATCACTCAGAAAAAATGGTGAGATCTTTGTAAGTCCATGAGGAAATTAATATATTTTTTTAAAAATTTAGTGATATCAACTCAGATCCCTATACTGTACCTAATAACAACAGATAGCTTACAATTTCGTATCAGTTGTGCATGAATACTAAACAGTGAAAAATTAATGTACGGCCATAACTAAAGAGACTTCCAAAACTCAGGTCGTTAAACGTATTGCGAACTTCTTATCTCACTCTGATTGCTATATCCGATACCTAAAACTTACATTTCGCCTTCATTATACATTCGTGAAAATTTCTTCCATCACAGAGTAAAACAGTAGATTTTTCTAAGTCCATTAGAAAATTAATATTTTTAACGCTTTTGGGCTACGAATTCAGGGCCCTAAGCCATGCTTAACTAATGGATAATGCTTAAATATTTATATCGGGTGTGAGTACGTAAAAAGTCAGAAATTTGCGCACGAACCTCTCTAGTAAGCTTAAATCGTTCACACCTTCAATCGAATTGCCGAACATACGTAATCATACTACTGTCCCCTTCGTCCAGTCCAATGATTTTGAAACGATCTACGAAGACAATCTGTAGTATGTCGTGCACTATGCTCTGGACAACCATAAGGCTGATACCACAGGCTCCGAGTCTGCAGTGGAAGATCTTCTAACATCTTTGGAAGTTCGTCTGTTAGGAGGTTGACATACTTTTGGGAATCCTGTGTTCCTTATGATGGATCACTATTCCACCTCACACATTTACACTCCATGGACGCTGACGTACATTTTGACGAAGCCTACCGAAACTGCGTAAGCAGTCGTGAATGCTTCTGAGGTTGACTTGGCCATGAGAAAATGTTGGTTCATCGCTAAACAAGATACATGACAAATCTGGTGTACCATGTCTTAATGGCTACGTACAAAAGTTAACACGATTCTCAAGATCGTTTCCGTGTAGCTCTTGATGGAGAGACGTGATACGGATGAAACTTACGACGGTGCATAATGTGTAATACACTTGTCTCACTCATGCCACTCCCTATTGCGACTACACGGGTGATAACTTGCGGTTTAACAGCAGATAGTATATTAATTTTGCCTTCTTCTCGGGTTACTCGTTTGTTTCTGTTGCGTTTTCGAGGTGTTACACTTCCAGTTTCTCGTAATTGGTTAAAGAGGTTCGCAAATAATTGTCGAGGTGGTCGACGTCTATTGGGATATAGTTCAGCGTACACATTACAAGAACAAACCGCATTCCTCCTACAAGGTCTCGATGCAATCTGTGGAAAGGAAAATAATTTAAACATACATACGAACATCGTAGCTAAGTAAACTAATTGCACTAGGGTCCTGCACAAACACCACTGACTTTCGAATTTCCTCTACTTTTAATTTCTTTATGAGAATAGGCATTCATTTATTTGAAAAAAATGTAACTTTGTTTAAGAAATACACATTCTAATACTTATTAAGATCTGTGTCTGGGATCGCAATTATGAGCCGTTGTCTAAACTTTAATTCTGTGAAACCAGCCACATCAATAGCACCTTTAAATTGCGAAATATTTGCGGTGCCAGTTTTAGGTGATTCTTTCTGTATATAGGATATACCGCGGATGATTATAGTAGAGTTCGTAGTCATACGTAAGTTATGTTACAATATTTGTAATTGTCTCAATAGTATCGCATTTGTTTCGGACTGCATCTCTAATGACATCGCTATTAACGAGACATCAAGACCCACCTTCCATCTAAACTTTCAAGAACTTCATCAAAATTATTTGCAACAATGTGAAGGAAAACAGGGTCATTAGTTATATCGATAAGTTACTGTTATTAACAAACGTTCATACATTATTCTATACGGCATTCAGACATGAGCACGAAAGGTTAGTTAAAAAATTATTTTGAAATCATCACTGGAGATGTGCATAAATGAAAATGATGCAGCACTGATAGCCGAAAGAAAAGTCAAGTTAAAATAAGATATGTATTGTCACTTTTTATTGTAAATGTCATGTAGTGAGTATCTAATATTTGATAGCCCTGTCAAAAACACGGGGACTAACACACGATCTACTTATCCTTATAACTACCCTTTATCACAACTTTCTACTGCAATCCGCCCGGAGAATATCTTCATTTAACAGTTCCTGTGTATGTGAACATATGCCTTTTGACACTTCCCGCGGATAGTATGTTAGCCGCCCTACCCTTTTATATAGTGATTAGCCCATGACACAATACTGTAATATTAAATTAGAAAAAAAATCAAAGCAGTTTTTGTTATAAATATTCTGTGATACCACTTTAATTTTCTACGTAAAGTTACCCCTTTGCAGATTATTCAAGATAAAGTGAGCACTTTTTAAAGGCCTCCCAAACAAGGGTAATAAACGGAAAAATTATATTTCAATTTTGCCTCAGACGTTAACTTTTGAGAGCTATAAAATGTAGGCCTACACACTGCGTTTATTAATCATCAAACAATTTTATATTAATAATTGGCGAAAGGATACAAAAATGCCAAAAGGAACCTAAAATGCGTCCTTAAAATGTTCTCAGTTTACCGTGAACAGTTTATACTTTGCTCACTCGCTTGACGTGGGAGCTAGTTTGAAATGGCTGTGTAACTTTCTTATCTGCAACCTTGTTTTCAAGTGCATCGCATAATGTCACGTCGTTGTCCCCTGCCTACTTGTAACAATCCAGTCGCCACAGAAACAGGGGAGGGAGAGAGATACAGAGAGAGGGAGAGAGAGGGAGAGAGAGAGAGAGAGAGAGAGAGAGAGAGAGACGGAGGCGGCAGGCGTGATGTGTAGCGCCTGTGCCGGCTCGCAGTTCTCTCGCGGCAGATAAGATAGCAGTGGCGTCAGGAAGTAAGCGGCGGCGGCGAGATTGCACCACGTGGTGAAGTGGCGGCCAGGTCGAGCACCTCACTACCTGCAGCTGCTGCGTGCCAAGGCCGCCCCTGGCACACCCATCACGCGGCCTACCTTCACCTATCTACTCCGCAAGTCGTAGGCCAAAATAAACTCTATTCTACTCACGTCGGGAAGCTCAATGCAAATAGTTTGGAAACTAACATTTTCGCCACCAGGCAGCACTGATGTTGCACGTGTACAGAAATTTCCCTGTTTAGCATGTAAACAAATCGGATAATTGCAAATTCCGTAAAATAAACACACACACACACACATATATATATATATATATATATATATATATATATATATATATATATATATATATTCTCTCTNTGTATTAGAACATACGTAAATAATAAACTTCTTTCTTCGAACTATATCGTTAAGGCTCGGCTTCACCTCGTTTGCAGATATTCTTAGATTCATGTCACAATTTCTGTTTCAGGGTAGTCACAGAGAAAGTTTGATTATAGAAAATTTACATTTCACGAGTAGTTTCATATTTTTGTGCTCACTTTCCACTTTGTGTTTTTTGCTAGTTCTAAAAGTCACGAACGGGCTTATCCGAGTTCGTAAGGGATGGAGGTTTTATTAAATTAAAGAAGTAAATTCAATAATTACATTTATTCTCAATGCAACAAAGAGTCAAACGTATGTTATTTACCAGTGAGCGTCCTTTTAACTCTTATTATTCTTATTGAGCGCAATATTTTATTACTATCTCCATTTCAATTAAAGTCTTTATCGCAGTCTTTACTCGTGCTAATGTCTCTAAAACGGCTCCAATTATTTCCACAACTGTCTATTTCCATAGTTTCGAATGTCTTTTCACTCACGCATCCAGTCCAAAGTCCCGCAGATCAGGCCAACTCTTCAAAGCACACAAACTCGCCGACAAACTCTTGCAGATCGCTGCAGTCGTCCCTCGCCGCTCCGGAATCACCAACTATCGTTTAAGTCGCACGAGACACCAAACTCTCGACTCTTAATCACTGCCACCTCAGAGGCCTGCACGTGGTATTTATACTGGAGGTAGATGCCGTCTAGAACGTTCTCGGCAATCCAAGTTGTTCTGGGAAACGTAATGGTGACGAAGACGACTTTCCTGCGTGATAAATAGGAAACAAATATGAGCTTCTCTGGGTCATCGAGGCGCGAGCTGTGATAAGTTTATCGCCGTGTGCGGCGGCGTCCTTTATGATAGGCCGCTCGATATCATATAACTGCTGTCCTTCACTACACTCGCTCGCGCGGAATGCGAAGCAGCGAGCGCGCGACATTTATATTTTGTCAATGTGTTTCTGTCATTTGCAACCAGCAAATAACGAACAATAAAAATTAGACACAAGTATTTAACATCTCGTAAAATGTAAATTTTTCTGTGACCAAACGCATAAAATAATTTCTCTGAAACTGAAACTATGAAAAAATAACGAAGAATTTTTGTATAATGGGTGAATCCGAGCCTTAAATTAACGAAGTATTTCGGCATGCTATTTAATATTTGATCGTGAAATGGAACTAGTAAAACCTTGTATTACATAATTTGTTAAATTGAATGTCAGAACATAATAAAAAAACTCATTTTTGTGTCATCTTTACACACTTCCGGGCAGCGATAATATACAACACGAAGAAACCATGCGACAACCACGAAACGGTTTAGAAAGCGAGAGTGCGAGCTTGTATGCATATGAAGCCATGCTGGTGCGTATGCAATTTGCCGCACACCTGGCAGTGGCGTTGCAAGCACCAACCAGCGGTCGTAGACACTGGTGTGTAGTCGAAGCCGCATTAACTGCAAAAAACACCAGCCGGTAACAAGCAAGCGTACAGAGTGCAGAAGAATGCTGGGAAGACATCAAAGACGTCGCTTTACACCATTGATGGACACATACATAGTTGAAAATATAACATTACAGACATCTCTCTCTCTCTCTCTCTCTCTCTCTCTCTCTCTCTCTCTCTTTCTCACTACAAACTGCAATGACAACCCTTTATATATTTACTTTAAAACCTCATGGGGCGTGTGTGATTACATTTACTTATAATTATTTTACAAACATCTCTCTCGCTTTTTCTCACTACACATCTACTTATACTGCATTGGCAATATACACGTTATATTTAGTCTCAAGCCTAATAAGGCATGTGTGTGAATACACACATACTTTAAAAACAGCCTTACAAATGCGTCTCTCTGTACTTACATGCACATATGAATTTCTATTAAAACGACTCTCACTCTACATACAGTTTTTAAAATCGCATCCAGATGGCCTGCGAACAAGCATCTCAGTACCTCCTTCCCCTCTGCTGTGAAAAGAGTGCTCACATCGGGCAGGTGGGGCGCTACCACCGGCGACGACATGGGCCCAAGGACACCGACGCTACAATGCTGACAGATGGCAGGCTTCTTCTGTTGGCGTCTGCGGGCGGCACACTGTGCTTGTCGATGCGTTGTAGGCGTTTCCTCCGACTGGGTGTGGGTGATGGCAGGCACCGCCCTCGCCGGCCGCTTGCGCCTTGCAGCAGGTTGTGATGCCGTGCTCACCGCGGAGGCGGCGGCAGTGATGGCTGGCCTGGGTGTCATCGTCGTCGGCGATGATTATGGCGGGAACTGATGTCACTGCGGCGTTGTAGTCGAGTAGGTGAATTTGGATGGCATCATGCAGCATGGCATGGGTCACCACCTCGTCCTCACTGCACAGTAGAGGCGTGTCTGCGCGCATGTAGTATACCGCACATCTCCTGGCCATTGTACAGATGCCCATTCGCTGGGAGTGCTCATACACTACCAGAATACGGGGAGCACTTATTGGGCTATGCCGTCAGAGTCGTCACTGTATGACCTCTGCTCAGTTCCATCCCCGAAGTCGTATGCGACCGTACTATGATGCTGCATCACGCAGGCGTAGGCAGTCTCTGGCCGGAATGGTACGCTCATCTTTGCTAGATCACTGATGGTGATGAGCCGGATGTGGGAGTCTTATATTACTCTCTCTAACATGTGATGTCACAGCCACCACTACTTCAGAACTTCGGCCAATAGCATCATAATGCGAGCAACCAAGTCACAAATAGCTTCCCAAAACATACACTTGCTGCGACATGTCAGTTCTCCCTGGACCGTCGTGCTGTTCATACTCGAGGCATCGATGTCCATGATGTACTGCCCACACACACATGTAAGTTAATTAATCTTTTTTTACTTATATACACAGCAGACCTTGTCTAAGCACAGTCTTCCAGCATAGTGGTATGTATGTGTCCTGTACATTCTTCGGACCACCAGCACGTTGTACCAGTGTCTACATCGTGTAGGACAAATTCCACTTTCTTGTTCTCATGCTGCAGTTCAGTAATATCTTCAAATTCTACGTGCGCTGCGAGAATGTGTCCATTTGCAGGTAGCTGACTGTTTGGTCGGAGATTAGCGACACTGCACTTATCGTACTTGTAGTAGGGTAGAATCACACTTTGGAAATTATCTCACGCATCATGGTATCCCCACATATGATTTTCACCATCACATACCTGCATTAGTTTCTGTCCAATCTCTGGTTTAACCACCACCCGCCTATACCTGATAAATTACCTCTTGTACAATTTCACATTTTCTGGCAGAAACAGTGCACAGTCACATGTGTTAAACATATTGCTCGCGGTGACTACAGTGGTAGTTGTCTACTGAATGTTGCACTGTTGATCACTGCAGGCGAGATGTAAGACTCGTTGCTTCTTATATTGTTGCAAAGGAAACTTCATGCGTTACCGGTGAACACATTGTATTCCACATAACCGCTCCTCGCTTTATGATGAACGTGTGCTGTTCGCCTGTACAGGTCTCAGTCAAATGGGTAATTACGCCGCTGTTAGGATGGTACAGCTCATATGCAATTGACTGCATAACCCATATTTGACATATATTATCTTAATTATCATGAGCTATTAAAGCGGTGATGGTGCAAGGTAGATTCCTATCCGGTTGCAGGTAATGCATAGGACACGCAACAACACTGCATGGTGCTGGGTTTAAAGCTAGACATTCCTCTTTGCTTTCAATAGTTCGACTCACCCAGTGCTCGAGTTCGTTGTAGATTTCCACTTACTCAGGCAGTACAGGAGGTTTGAAGTGAAAACGCCTGTACCCAGTCGTAACATCACCATACTTGACCATGTCCAGAGGGTTGAATGCTGTGTACATGTTTGAGAGCCAGCGTTTTACTGTGCTAAGAGAGAGAGAGACACTTATTTCTTCCTACGTACACCCCATGTTATGCAAATTCTAGCACGTGCATTGTCTTGCCGATACCGATAGGCTTGATGCCCTCATAGCCCATGTGTACCATTGTCTCATTACGCATTGCCATGTCACTCTCCATGATCATAAAGAAGTATATAGACTTTTAACCCACTTAGCCTTTAGGCCTTCCGGGTCTCCTTTTTTACTACTATCAGTTTCTATTGTTTAATTTCTCAAGATCTTAGTTATTTATTATCTTATAATGAATTTTTCAGCTAAATCACACTGCCAAGGCAGCGCTTAAACTTTCATATAAAATTCCATATTTGAAATATTTACTTCACGACACATTAAAAGACTTATATTATCAGTTAAGCCGGTAAAATTGTTAAAATCGTTCAAAGTTAAAATTTGTTTAATTACTTGGGAATCTCCAGACAGGAGGAGCGGTGGCAATTAGCCTGGCTTAGCCAGTTTCCACGGGGAGCCACGGGGAGGCTGTCACTCAGACCTTGCTCCTCCTGTGTATTGTTTTACAATTTATAATATCAGTTATTAAAATACATTATTAAAATACTAAAACATAAACATATAAGATGTGAGATACAAGATCACCATTTTGCAATTTATAATATCAGTTATTAAAATATTAAAACATAAACATATGAGATGTGAGGTACAAGATCATCATTTACTATTTCCCACAAAAACAAGGTTTTCGCTGTTCCCTGACAGCCTTGCCAGCATGCGTGGCGCTACCGGGGCCCTTGCCCAGTAAACTGGGCGCCCCCCTGGCCACGCCTATCAGGGCCATCAGCTACTAGCCGTGTCCCCCCATTTAACAATCCTAACATATTCTCTCAAGTCATCATTCATGGTTTTAATTATAATGTAAATATTTTCAACAAAACTTTCTATTTCTTTATAAATATTTTCATCATATATATTATATTTTATTAAAGGCCATTGCTCATTCTTGGCTTGTAGTGTGCTTCTTAAATGTTTCCTTTCAGTTGCGAACATTTCACATATATATAATATATGATAGCCGTTTTGTTGTCCGTTGCCGCACTCACACGTATCTTCTTCCAATTTGTTTATACTTTTAAGATAACTCTTGACTTGTCCATGTCCACTTATTATCATTTTAATACTATTGCTCAGTGTAACTTTGCTTTTATACCATTCTTCAATATTCTTAATATAATTTCTTGTTTCCATACTTCCTTCACCAGTCCACATCCCCTCTTGGTCTTTCTCCCACATCACATTACATCATACTAAAACAACTTTATTATTATGTCTACTTTATGCATTTGTTTTGTGGCATGTAGCCTACCACACAACCCTACCTCGAACTTGGCTGTCCACATCACCTGACCTCGGACACTCGGGATGGTCTCTAGCATGGTCTTGTTACCATCTGTACCTGTGGTTTACCTGTTCATGTATCAGTTCAATAGAGATCATGCTACAGTTCACCATGTTTCCCATTCACATCACTAATAATGGCGAATATAACACTCATGTATCATGTAATCGGAAGCTACTGTCAACCACCATGCACGGTATCATTGCAGGACCAAGTAACGGTGAAAAGACATGTGTGCTTCTCAGCCTTTTGGAGAAACCCAATGATCTTTAGTTCGAGAACATTTAACTATACTAGAAATCACTACAACAGCCAAAGTACCTATTCCTAGGTACAAATTTCGTCTTTACGAACCACATATGAATCATATGAATCATCTCATCTATTTTAATGGTGAAAATCTTAAGGGAAGATTTTACGTATAAGAGATAATGACAGCTAAGTTTCCTGATGTCTATTTAGTTGAGAAGGTGCATCGCCGACGAGGCAACCAGCTTTTCGTGAAGTGGCTAGGGTTCGGTTCGCGACACAAATTCTGGGTACTGAGGTCGGCACTTACTGATGTGTAAATTAACACATAGCACTGCAAGTGGTTTGTGATGAGCTTGTACATGCCACAGATGAATGTAATTTTTGAAGTATAAATTAATTCATTCTTAGAAATAAAGTATATGAACTTGTGCTGTGTATATTTTTTCATAAACTGTATTACCTCTGTGTGTGTTACATGCTCGTGTGTTTATTTATAAGGCTAGAGGAGAACCGGGGCCACAGCTGCTGGGTGTGTCCCATTTTTATGGATGGGTGAATACTAAACATATGTCTAGACGGATGAGGCCACTCGGTTGTTAATTATTACTTTTCTGGGGCCACACCTGGGCAATATTTGGGCTACAGGTGCTATCTTTTTAATTTCGTCTGCTAGTTAAAAAAAATCATGATAGCCTGACAACTAAAGTTATAGTATTATGCATGGCATTGGGGATGAACACAGCGATTTTTAACATTCATGATGGCTAGACAGGAGTTGTGGATTGGGGGGGTGATGCTCGTTGATAGAATTAGAGTAGATTTTTTAAAGTTATTATTCATGGCAGGGGGATGACTGTCTGCACCTGCAACAATGACAACATTAGTTGATGATATCTATTCCCATTCGGTCGGTTGCCACCCGAGGTATTCTTAATGCTAATAAGCGTAGTGTGTCGCTGCTTTAATATTAATTAGTCTGGGTTGTGCGAAGTCCTGGCATGGCGATGGCCTCCCTTTATTTCGTGCACCGCTGTACCCTCTTGGGTCACCACTTATTCTTCATTATTGTCCTCTGCCATATCTTTCTCACGCCGAGGTCTCTCTGTTGGTTTGTTGCTCTCGTATGGTAGCGCACAGGAGCCTGATACTTTTGTATTCTATTACTGAGATATTGACTGTTTATTTATGTTTTGGGAGCTATTGCCGCAGCTGCGTTTTGGGACTGGTAGGGAGATCTGCTAGTTCCCTTATATATTCCTGTTAGCAAAGCCGGGATATTCATTTCTTTGTTTTTTTTTTTTTTGTACTTGTAGTTTTACTTATGTTATATGTTGACGTATTTTAATGCTTGTTTGTCATATTATTATTTACCTATACGAGCATGCAGGCCTCGTGTTGGGTGATGTTTTTTCCATGATGTGGTCCCCCACGACTACTGCTTTTACATGTCCTACACTTGCCCAGCGTGGCGGTGGGCTGTGCCAGTCCGCACGTGCGAGATAGTGTGTATACATCGTTCTACCCCACGCCGGCTTGGGCATGCACGCTCTCCGTGTATAGTTCGTTTTGCCTTAGGTTGACATCTTTCACTCTAATTTTGTAATAATGTTCGTTTATTATTAATTATATATATGCAAGATTGTGGTCGAAGTACTGGGTAGACTGTCCGTATTATTTTTCATGGTATTAATTATTTTATAAATATATTTTACATTATATCTCTCGGTAAAGTGCGAGTGCAACACTGCGGGGGCGTTGAGAGCGAGAGCGACCATGCTGCTGTTGCTGTGTAAGTGGGTAATTAATCCATTACTACTTGTTTAAAAAATGGAAATTTTTTTTGCTTGCGATTGCTGACTACATTCCGACCCATGCAGCGAGGTAATGTATATAGTCTGATTTGTCTTAGGTTGACATTTAGAGGCGGGGGAGGGGTAGGGCGTAAGAGGCGAGGGGGAGATAACGGACGAGAGGCAGAAAGGAGACTGGGAGGACTCCCAAGGGATAGAACCTGTCGTCCTGGCAGGGAGTCGGGAAAGATAGCATGGATGAAACATTCCCCCACATGGAATGCAAGAGCGTGAAGTGGAGACATCGAGAACGGACGAGAGAGGTAGGAAGTAGACTGGGATAACTCTGAGGCAACACTGTGGGATAGAACCTAGCATCCTGGCGGGGACCTGGGATGGATAGCACAGAGGAAACCCTGGTGTTCTTGTGTGGACCTGGGAGGGATAACACGCAGAAAACCCTGGCATTCTGGTGGGGACTTGAGAGGGATAGCACAGAGAAAACCTCCCCCCACACAGAATGCAAGATAGTGAAGTAAGGACATCGAGAATGGACTAGAGGCAGGAAGGAGACAGGCAGAACTCTGATTAAACTCTCCAGGGTATAGCCTAGCATCCTGATGGGGACTTAGGAGTGATAGCATTGAGAAAACCCTGGTGTTCTGGTGGGGACCTGGGAGGGATAGCACAGAGAAAACCCTGGCATTCTGGTGGGGACCTGGGTGAGATAGCATGGAGAAAACCCTGGTGTCCTGGCTGGGAGCCAGGAGGGATAGCATGGAGAAAATTCTGTCATCATGGTGGGGACCTCGGAGTGATAGCCTGGCATCCTGACTGGGACCTGGGTGAGGTAGCATTGAGGAAACCCTCCACACATGGGAGGGATAGAATGGAGCAAACACACAGAATGCAAGAGTGAAGTAGGGGCATCCATTATGGCCGCCATTGGCCAAGAATGACAGAGCGGGAGGGGAAATTCAACATAGCTGATGTCGGCAAAGAATAACCGAGCAGGAGGTTGCTGCATGAAAAAATTAAGGAGATCGAGAGGACTCTGAGAAAACCCCCTCATGGAATGCAAGAGCATGAAACCTGGCATCCAGGTGGGGACCTGGGTGGGATAGCACGGAGGAAACCCTGCACATGCGGGAGGAATAGTATGAAGAAAACCCCAAGGAACTGGAAGGGATAGCATGGAGAAAACCCTCCATGTGGAATGCAAGAGCATGAAGTGGGGACAACTGGTAGGAAGGAATGAGAGAGTATGAGAAAATAAATGAGATTGGGAGGACTCTGGGAAAAAAACCCCACACAGAATGCAAGAGCGTTAAGTAGGGACATCCAAGATAGCCGTTATTGGCCAAGAATGACAGAGCAGGAGGGTAAATCCAACATGGCCGACGTCGGCAAGGAATGACAGCAGGTGGTTACCTCGTGACATCATCCAAGATGTCCGCCAGCTTGTCCCCTTGTCCCCACCAGGATGCCAGGTGGGCCAGAAACGGCATTTTCTAACTACTGTTAATGTCGTACCGTGAGAAGATGGACATGGTTTCGGAGTAATCACGAACACGTGACGTCATCATGCTTGTACATGTACCGCCACAGAGCCATTTACATGGCCGTATTTAGCGTATCCGAGAATAACGCCAAATCATTCTCGTATTAGCGACTTTCTTAAGAGTGCTGGTCCCCAAAAAGTGAATTATTATATATTGTGTAAAATACTGTTTACCTTGTAGATATTTCTTGTAAGTACTATTTCCTCGCATATGTAACATTTAGAACCAATATTTTAAAAGTTTTATGTTTTCGGGTCTTACAAATAGCAGAAACTCTCTCATTTACTGAAATGAGGCAATTTGAACTGAAATACTATATTAATAGTTACTCCAAGAAATCTTTGAAATGACGCTACAAAATTATTTTGGAAGTTTTAAAAATTACCAAAACAAGGAAATTTGTGCATATTTTAGATGCAGAGTTGTCGGAACCTTTCTGGATAAAGGGTTCAAAATTGCCTCTGGTGTCTAAAAAAGCGCCCTAAGAAAAATTTAGATTTCAAATGAACAACGCCATTACAAACACACAAATAGTTTCCCATTTACGTATTTTACACGAATTTTGGACCACACCAGTACCAACATTACTATGTAACATTATTAATGATCTCCATTTTTACATAAATTATGAGTCTTGATCTACATTGTTTCTTGTGGCACCTTCTCGTGAAGTTTTTGGCCTCCCCCAAGTAAAATTTTTAAGGGGAGGGGATATTGCCCTCCTCCCCCGCTCCCAGCTTTATCCGACACCATGGTTGCAGGTAATACTACAAGTTGAACGGTATTTCGTACAAATTTATATACGACTCCAGGATATAAGCGATGTCGGAGAAGGCCCCAGTAAAATAAAGTTGTAGTCTATTCGCTGTATTTTCACACTTACTGAATCAAACCTTCGAAAAATCACCACATTTATGACGTGTTTGGTTGTTTACCAAATATGTCGTGTTCCGCATGCGGTCTACTTCTATTGGCATGAGAGTATCTCATTGTTGTTAAGTTGAACTTAAATGTAATGCTTATAACTAATATGTATAAAAAGAAGAAGACAAATAGGTGTGTGGTAATGTCTAGTGAGACAAAGTTATCGGGGAAAATATTATTAAACTGAGTGCGCAAAAAAGCGGTGCGTTGTTCCTTTGGTGTAATTTTGCAAACTAATTTATGTTTTGTTTGCACGAGGCGGAGGGATAGCCCGATAGAAGAGTTGTAGGAGAGCCTCAGAAAGTTGCAAGTAACCAAGATTGTGCATGCATGGTTACTTCCAACTTTTCTGATGGCCTGCCGAAGTTCTATTGGTATTTCCTTCACTCCATGCAAACAAAGCTCATCCAAGTCTAGAAAATTACACCAAAGGGACAACCCACCGCATTCGTACACACTCGGTTTAATTATATTTCGCATAAGAACTATTTCTTACTAGGCACTACTTACACACCTAGCCTACTCTCTCTCCAGCTTCAGGGGCCGCGGTGGCTGAGCTGTTAGCCTGCTCGCCTCCCGCCAAGACGAACCGAGCTCAATCCCCGGCCGGGTCACCGAACTTTCGCATGTGGGAATCGTGCCTGACGATGCCGCTGGAAGGCGGGTTTACCCGGCGATCACCCGTTTCCCCCGCACTTTCATTTCGTCGCTGCCCCATACTTACCTCAATCACCTTCACCGACTATCAAGACCTCGCTGCGCTGTTAAGATCAGCCTGAAATATCTTCACTCACTCATTCGCTCTACAGTTTTATTACTATTCGTTATTAATTAAATATTATTATTTTTTGGTAAGGTATAAGTAAAAGTTCAATTTAACCAAACATTCCAACAGTACTACAAAATACTTGTAATACGTGAGAAATTTAGGAAACAAACAAATGCGTTAGGAATGGGGTGAATTTGCAAAGGTTCGGTTCAAAAAGTATTAAGAAACCGTGAATGAACCATATATACACAAATATATTTGTATATACAACTATAAGTTACCTATATAACTAATGAGCCTAATTTCCTCTACAAGGATCCGAATAATTTTGATGAAGTTCTTCGAATGTTTGATGCAAGGTGGGACTTGATGTTTCATTGACGGCGATAACATTGGAGATGGAAACAGAAACAAATACAATAGGTGCTAGTATTCAGAGGATCAACTTAAGACTGATTACTATCAGTCTTAAGTGTTCGTAGACTGGGTTTACCAAACTCAAACATTTACAGGGACATCATTTTGAAAACATATGCGTTAGTCACTTAAATAATGTACATTTACATGGTCTACCGTAGCACTACTTGTTTGCATTATTTTGTGGAAATAGGTTGACTGGTACCCGAGATATGGCATAAGATTTTTCCTCATTGGGCGCTATAATACAAAATGCCCTAAAACAGGCCTTGTCTAGGCATAACTTATGCTAATAATATAAAATGTTAGCATACAAAGTTTATTTGAATTCTGTCAAATTATTTAATATATATATATATGACAAACGTATCTAAATAAGTGTTATTACAGCCATTAAAAAAAGCCTGGCGAACTAAAATCATGTAAGTTTACATGGCCTGCTGCAGTAGCTACTACATATGTGAAAATTTTGGTGGAATTAGTTGATTGGTTTCCGAGATATGGCATAAAAGTTACATTTTATCACCTGGCATTAGCTTACAAAAATACGACCTAAAGAGGATTTGTATAACCATATTTAATGCTTCTAATAAATACTCTTAGCATACAAAGTTTAATTGAAAATGGTTAAAAAGTTTATCTAAATTTTTATATGGCAGCCACATTGTAAATAATACCAGACACACTTAACACGTGTAAGTTTACTTTGCCTACTGTAGCACTACTCATATGCCAAATTAATCTCAATGTATGTATTAATTTATGTATATAGGATAATTCTGTGTTTATCATAGACACAGCTAAATATTAAGTTCGCTGGAAATTGTTTGAGCCATACGGCATACAAACCTAAAATATTTTATATGTGTTATTTTGAAAATGTGTGACCACCTAAATAAGTCATATAAATTTAGATGGACTACGAAAGTTTAAATTGTCGCCTGAATTTTGTGGGCATCAGTTAATTTTTTTTCGAGATAAAATGTGTTATATTGCCTACCACAATACTACTTGTTTGTCAATTTTTTTAGAAATAGGTTAATTGTTTCCTGAGATATGGCATAATTTTTTTTTAAATTTAAAGCTGTCTTACAAAATGGCGTACAAAAGTGGCTACGAATTGGCAAATTTGATTTTTGTAATGTGCTCTTTTAGCACAACAAGTTTTGTCGAAATTGGTTTAATGGCATGGTAGATATAGAGAATAAAACTACAATATTTATATGGCCGACATTTTAGAAATAAGTGCCTTATTAATCAAAATTGCATATATTAACATGGTTCCAGACAGATATTCGTGTGATTGCATAAGCCTATCTTTCCTTCGGAAAGTATGCTAATAAGCACGAAGGAAGAGTGCGAGGAAACCCCTGGTGGCAGGGCAGGGACAGAGGCGCGGCTACGGCGACCGGCATTGACCCCGCGAGCCGGGTATTCGGCAGATTGCGCAACTCCGTCCTCGTGACCTTGAATCTAGCTCCTCAGGTGGATAGAAGGGGCGGGGTCGACGTTTGGACAGCCGCACCGTGCAGGAATTTCGCACGCGCTAGTCTTGCGTCACGAGCAATTAGCGAAGTGGCCTCCTGCAGTATTCTGTCGTCGGGAAGCGCTCGCTTTCTTTCCTCGCTCCAATTTCAAGGATACAACCGCCTCAACAAATCAGAGCCCAGCCGTGTGAACATTTTCACATATGAGTGGAGTGGAAAGATTTGCGCGGCTCTTAACATCGAGGTATTGAGAACCAATGAGGGTGAAGCGAGGGGAGTATGGAGCAGCGCTGGAATGAAAAGGCGAGGGAAACGAGAGATTCCCGGGAAAACCCGCCGACTAGCGGCATCATGATTGCCACTTGCGAAAATCCTGGAGCGACCCCGCCGGGAATCGAACCCGGTTCGCCTAGGTGGAAGGTAAGTAGTCTAACCACTACACATGCGCGGTCTCCCTAGTGTGAGACCGGCCGAGCGAAATAAAACGTTTTTTTTTATATTAAATGATTTTAGGTGTATTTATGTTACCTTTCACAATATCGCTTTCAAACAAAGAAAACTTCGTGCCCGTTGAAAAGAATAACCATGCTACAAGAGAGCTAGTAAGGAGTAAATTAATAAGAGTTGGGGTTTTAGTTGAGCCTATCAATCTTAACTAACTCGCAATTTTCATGACAGTAAAAATTTTACAAAAAAAAAAAAATTATGTGGGTCGGGTAAAGATGGACAAAATGTTTTTTTGAAAGCGATATCATGAAAAGTAGCTGAGACACTCCTTAAATAATTATACATGTCAAAACCTATATTTTTTCTTAGCAGGTCACACTAGGAAGCCGTGTTAATATTTACGCAACTCGCATGCTTGTACATGTTGTGTGAGTAGTATAATTACCTGCGTTCTGAGACAACGGGATCTGGGACCGGATCTCGAAGCTGTTCATGCTCTGTCATTCCGGTCACCAGGCCGCCATTTTCCCCTCAAAATTTTACTTCCTTTCCTTTTAAAATTAGCCATTTTCCCCTCAAAATTTCAATTTCCCCTAAATATGTTACTTTCCCCCCCCCCCTAATAAATTCCCTTGTTCCCTTCAAGATTTCCGTTTTTCCCTCATAAAAGCACCAAGCCTCCCACTTGCAAAAACGAGCCACAGAAAGGCACTTTTCGATCCATAGGAAGGATTTAAAAGCCTCGCTTCTAGAGCGCAGAGCAGTGGTGGTCATATTGGTTTTATAGGCATAGGTAATGCCAAATCGATACACAGGGTACAGAGTTCCCTTAGCCATCGTGTCTAGGGGGACTAGTACTACCTCCAGCAGACGACTGACCCCCTCCAATCAATCACATCCTACTAATATTATAAATGCGAAAGTCTCTGTGTGTATGTTTGTTTGTTACCAATCACTCCATAACGGCTAAACGGACTTTGATTAAACTTGGTATGTAGGTACTTTAGGTCCTAGAATAGGACATACGATACTTTTTATCCTGATAAATTGCACGGGTCCTGTGGAATAATAACAAAACGTAATTGTGCAACTGCTGGGAACGTGACCTAACTCAGCTCCATAACGGCTGAACGGATTTTGATGAAACTTGGTATGTAAGTACTTTAGGTCCTGGAATAGGAAATGTGATACTTTTTACACGGGTCCTGTGGAATAACAAGATAACTTAATTCTGCAACGGCTGGGAACGTGACCGAAATTCTTTTCCCCTCTGGTGTCAAAGTTTATCAGGCCACCCAAGGACCTCTGAAATGGCTTAACGACTGCTATCAATCGATAACAACCGGGACCTAATATTTAACGTGCCCTTCGAAGCCCGGAAGCACTCAGATGATAAGCCACTAAACAGTCACCCATTCAAATGTGTGCCGCTGGGAATGTTGCTTAACTTTGGTGATCGATTAAGATGCCTCAGCCAAGCGCAAAAAGTAGTACCTAGGTACGCTTATTTGTAAAGCTACAACTTGATGAAACTCACGTTTTGATTTTCATACATCGACGCTGGAAAGCGGAAATATGGTCACTACGCGATAGTTGCACAGATACACTCCAAAAACAATACCCTACTTCTTGGCTATCGGGTAAAAAATATTTCCTTCCTTTTGGGTTGCCGTAATCAGTTAAAATCCTAGACCAACATAGTATCATTTTATAATTCTGTTTACACATAAATGAAATGTCTTTTCCCAATTTATTTATTAGTGTATCACTGTAAAACTCAATTGTACCAGGGTGAAGCCAGACAGGTTCGCTAGTTGTATTAAATTCTCCTCTCCTACCCCCTCTCCGATGCTCATTCTGTCGAATGCACCACGCCCGCCATATTGTTTTTTTCGTGTTATTTGTTTACATTTTAAACATCTAGGTGACACTGATGTTAGATATGGGTGACCTTCACCTTGACCGCACATATGTGACCATGATACCGTGTCCATGACCTTGTATAACCTTGAACCCAAAAATAAATTATACAAATATTTATAAAATCCAAAAAACTCCAAAAATATAAAAAATGTAAAAAAAATTAAAGGCTTGATTATAAAAATCTTTCGATCGATTTCGTAATGTTTCCATAAATCAGCACCGCAATCAGCACTACAATTACCAATCGACACAAATCCACGCCAATACACACACCAATTCACATCGATCAAAAACAATCCACAAACCAATCGACACACCAATCCACATACCAATCAACACACTATTCCACATATCAATCTATGCACCAACCCAAACACCAACTTACACCAATTCATATAAATCCACACCAATCCTTCGTAATCTTTCTCGACAAACCACAGCAACCCATGCCAATCCTTTGATCAATCCCAATCCTTCGATCAATCCAAATCCTTCGATCAATCCCAATCCTTCGATCAATCCCAATCCTTAGCAAACCTCCTCCGCAATCCACAGCAATACATGCCAATCCTGCAATCAATCCCAATCCTTCGATCAATCCCAATCCTTCGATCAATCCTAATACCACGATCGATCCTTCGATCAATCCCTCGGTTTGTCCCCCACCCATACGTATAGAAATTACATTCCTTCGCCGACTGCCTCCATATTTGTACATGTCCACAGAATTAATGTTTTGTATGCTGTCCACTATCAATGCATTTTTATTCTAAACTCTTTATTATTATTCTGTATGCAGATCTTTCCGTTAATAATTGAGAGCTCATAACAGGGAAAACAGCTGTAAGGGGGTTAAAAGGATACGACACACACAAACAGGGAAAAAACCATTATTTTATTATAATAATTAGTTATTATTTTGTAATTACCATTTCAGAAGAAATCAGTTCTTCACATCATGCGATATATCCCCGATCCTTCAGATTACTAATTTTTTAAGATATCTCGTTAATGTACGTGAGATCCCCTCGTTTTTCAATGTCAAACAAATATCTGACTCTACCAACAAGGTCATTCGGGTCTTCGGGAAATAGGTAGCCAGTATTCTCGGCGTCTTCTGCCTTATTCGTGTCGCTTGTTGCAGTAAATGTGTTGGAGGGGTGTGTCAGTGCATCGAGAAAATCGTAATGATCGTCTTTAGCACTATCACTGTCTTCATGTTCATTTTCATCAATGCTCTTTTCATGGTCATCTTCAGCTCCAGTTTTGTATAGTATATTAAATCAGTTTTTATTTGTAGCAGTAGTTGTATGCTCATCAGTATTTAGAGCCGACGACCATTTATTTTGAAGTTCGTCGACTTCACGCGGAAGTCTTGCAATTGTACATTCCACACAAGTGGACTCTACTGTACTCATCCCGTCTTTAACATTAACTGTCTCGTCATAATCACCTGTCGAATCGGTACCCATCGATGCAGCAAGAGGTATCGTCGGCAACACTTGCTGACTTCCAGTATACCAATCGTTGCAGATCTCGGTATGTTCTTTCAGTGTATCGCCTTGCACAATCTGCATGGGACCAATGTCGTAATGCTTCATCGCGCGAAAAGGACTCTTCGTACAGGTCGTTGTCTAATGTCGACGAGCATTTTGACCAGAGGTGAAAACTCGATCGCAGAGTTTGCCACTGGCGACAACCAGTTAGCGATGATGCAGGTCACGGCCCCATGATCGTTGAGGTCAAAGGCAGGCCTTCTTATTCGCAATTCATTTTCGTAGTATGACGAGAGAGTGCTTCCAAATCGATGTTCACCTCACGGTGTCACGTCAACTGTCATTATATATATATATATATATACAGTTCTTTTTACAGCAAATAGCCTAACCTGTGCCCACAAAACGCATTCCACCATAAAATTGATATGTAAAAAATATGGGAGCACTCTGAAAAAGCCCAAGAAAACACGCGGATATTTATGTATACACAAATATAGAAATATAAAATTTCAATTTTATTTTATACATAATGGGAATATAGAATAATTTTTAATTTCTCTACTTGTATAAACATATGCCAACAAGCTTTATGACATAAAATATTTTTATGTAAGAAAACACGCAGATACTGACAAACTCCTCCAACACATTTGCTGCAACAAGCGACATGAAGAGGGCAGAAGACGCCGAGAATACTGGCTACCTATTTCCCGAAGACTGGAATGGCCTTGTTGATAGACTCTGATAAGTTATCGACCTTCAAAAACGCGGGGATCTCACGCATATTGAAGAGGTATCTTCAATCATTAGTAAACTGAAGGATTGGGGATAAATCGCATGATGTGATCAACTGCTTTATTATAAAATTGTAATTACAAAATAATAATAAATTATTATGATAAAATAACTGGTTTCCTCTATTTGTGTGTGTCGTGTCCTATTTTCCCCTCATAACTTTATAGTGTTGCTATAAGCACTTGACTATTAACGGAAATGTCTGCATATAGAATGATAGTAAAATTTTTTGTATAAAAATGCATGGATAGTGGACATCATACAAAACATTAATTCTGTCTAAATGTACAAATTTGGAGACTGTTGGCGAAGGAATTTAATTTCTATGCATATGGGTGGGGGACAAACCGAAGGATGGATCGTGGGATTGGGATTGATCGAAAGATTGGGATTGATAGAAGGATTGGGTTGATCGAATAATTGGGATTTATCGAAGAATGGGCATTTATCGAATAATTGGGATTGATCAAAGGATTGGCATGGATTGGTGTGGATTATTAAGGTGGATTGCTAAGGATTGGGATTGATTGAAGGATATGTATTGATTGCTGTGTATTGCGAAGGAGGGTTGCTATGGATTGGGATTGATCGAAGGATTGGGATTTATGCAAGGATTGGGACTGATCGAAGGATTGGCATGGGTTTCTGTGGATTGTGGAGGAGAATTGTGAAGGTTTGGTGTAGATTGGTATGGATTAGTGTGGATTGGTATGGATTGGTGTGGATTGGTATGGATGTGTGTGGATTGGTGCGGATTGCTGTGTGGATTGGTGTGGATTCATGTATGGATTCATGTGTTTACTGGAGTGTATTGGTGTGGATTGGTGTATGGATTGGTAGGTGAATTTGTGTGTGGATTGGTGTGTAGACTGGTGAGGAATGTTGTGTGGATTAATGTGTATTGGTGTGTGGATTTGGGTGGACTGGTTTTGATTGCGGATTGCTTTGCTGATTGATGGGAAAATTGTGAGATTGATCGAAATACCGATTTAAAAGCAAGTCTAATTAATCTTTTTAATTTTGTAAATTTTTTTTGGGGATTTTTTTGGGGATTTATATAATTTTTATAGAATTTGTTTTTTGGGTTTAAGGTTATCCAAGGTCATGGGCACGGAGTCAAGGTCACAGACGTGAGTTCAAGGTGAAATTCGCCTAGATCTAACATGGTGGTCGGAGTCATCAGTGCCACTTAGGTGTTGAAAATGTAAACAAATGACACGAAAAACCAATATTGCGGATGGAGTGTATTCGACAGAATGATCATAGTTGAGGGGGATGGGAAGGAGAATGTTAAGACAATGTGATTGATTGGAAGGGGGTTAGTCGTCTGCTGGACGTAGTGCTGGGGGTACCTCCGGAATTCTGTTTTTAAAAAATAATTTAAAAAAAAATTTTTATAATATATTTTTAATAATACATGTTTTAATTAATTTAATACATTCTTAAATATTAATTTTAAATAATACATTTTAAATAATAATTCTCTAATAATAAATTTTCAATTTGTATTACATTTTAAATGAAATATTTTAATAATATTTAAAATTATTTTAATAATAATTTTTTTAAATAAATTAAAAAAATATATTTAAAAAGTTTTGAGTTTTCAAAATTAGAGGTCACCAGGGTCAAGGTCAAGGGCATCGACATCCACTATGGCGGACAGAATAAAGATGGTTGATGGTTAGGTCTAACTCTGTGTATCGATTTGGCATATCCTATGCCTATAAAACCAATATGGCCACCACTGCTCTGCCCTTGAGATGCAAGCCTCCCATCTCTTTCCAATGGATGGAAAGTTGCGTTTCTGCGACTCGTTATTGCAAGTGGGAGATTCAGTGCTTTTTTTAAAGGAAAAACGAGAGATATTTAGGGAAAAAAGTGAAATTTTGAGGGAAAAATGGCTTCCAGGCGACCGGAATGACAGTCCATGATCACGGCGACTTTTACATGACGAACTTCGTTTCCATTCGTTTAATATATTCACAGTTACGAACCACAAATAGAAACTACTGTCACCATAAAAGCATTTTAATATCCATATAGGACTGCTTTATTAATATTCGTGGGTTTGAAGAAAAACGGCTTATGAGCTCACATTCCTGTATACGCGTCTCTTTCCCCCCTTAAAACATTTTAATATATGTATCGAATTTCATAAAAATTTACACACGTATAGCACCTACTAAGTCACTTGACTTTTCTAGTTTTCGACCATGCCAATTGCTTATTTTTAATTCACCGCCATTCAAACCTTTTTGGGTTCTCTCGGAAACCGTTCAACCGACCTGATCCAAAATTGGCATACTGAAATTTTGCACTATTAGCACTTAATTGAGGAACTTGGGTATACCCATTTGTGTGCCACTTTATAATAGACCGTTACCTAAATAAATCAAACTTTTATATCACGTCTCGGAAACCACTCGATCGATTACCGCCGCCAAATTTGGTGCACGAGTATACTGCGATAGCAACCTGTACCTAGCAACCTGCACCATAACATATATATACTTAGCAACATACACCATTATAGGACTTCAGATATATATTTTTATGCGGCGGTCATTTAAATAGTTTAAGATTATTACGCTGTAATTAACGAACATCCATATCTATTTAAACTTAACTTAGTATATCAACAGTATCAAGTACTAACGTTAAATACGTTACCTAAAGCCCAAGTAATTGACGTGTTTCCCAGATTGGCATATTATGTGAATTTACAAGAATTTCTGGTACAAAAACGACGTTTAAATACAGCGGAAGGCAGTAACAAACACTGCCTCTTTACTCACAACAGACATAAAAATGTTTTAATTATTACGTTACTGAATACTTTATTTAAGGAGTAGCAAACTAACTTTTAACATCACGCTGGTAGTTAAATGCTGTTCCGTTGACGCACGAGCGCGGACAGGAAAGGAAACCAGTCACTGGACTAGATTTTAAAGAGTTATAAATGTTAAGTGTGTTGCAATGACGCAAAATTTTACGCTTATTTGCATACACCCAACAATTTTGAACTTTACGACTAGTAAGACGTTAAAACTTGGAACTACTTCTCGTAGTTCGCCGCCAACTTAACTGTGAGAATTGTGGTCATTGCTTACGTTAAAAATTCACGGGCAGCGATTTGCAGAATGTGATTCCGAGCTACTCACATCACCGTGAACCACCTTTATCAGAAGATGCAAGTTGGCTTTCACTGCTACTTACTACTGGCGCCCTGCAGCCAAATAAACTAAGCTGTTAAAAGCATTGATTGATATGTTACAAGTCGAGATACTTAACAGTTATTCTTACCTCATTTTCGTTTACAACACATATTATGTAATTGTAATTTTTTTATTACTTATTATTTTATTTATATACTTAATTTAATAATTTAAGTTATTTTTTATTGTAATGTATATTTAATTGTTATTAATTGTAATTTTAAAATTTCCTTGTAACGTAGGTTATTTCGAAATTTAAGTACTTATCATTATTACAAACATATATATTATATACATAAATAATAATTTTAAAAATTAACAATGGAGTTCTACTTGGGTTTTGTTATAATTATTGTTGTTTTGAGCAGAAAGGGATATGCTAATAATTTTCACACTTATATACTACTACTGCTTGTGTAAGTAAAATGATTTCACTTTCTGGGAGAAGGTTACATTATTCCTTCTCAGCATGTTACAAAAAGTGTCACATACAGGAGTAATACTGCACGTAGTTAATTATTAAGTACATCTTTAAAATATTTCTGAGTAACATATCCGTTTTTGACTCAACGCTTCGAATATTTGGGAATGAGTAATTAATATCGAAATGACTAGACAATTTGTACGATTAACATAAGTGGTAGGTTTTTAAGTACATAAAGTAGATAATTGTATACATTTGGTGTTTAGGATGTCACACTGTTGTGCTTACAATGTTATAACTGGCCACAGTCCCTGGCTAGTACAGTGTGAAAACAAAAGTGTGTTGGGAGTAACTACGACAGAGTATATAGAATGATCCTTAACTTCAGGTACAAGCTCTGTGAGATAATTTATTCTGCAAAATATGGGTAGAAAACAAAATACGACCTATGGACTAATGAGATTAGCAAGGGAGATACAACTCCTTGAATATTGGGTATTAAAATGAGTTAATAGCAAAATGCCAGGAATTACGTGAGATGAAACAACAAATCCGCGAACAGTCTTAGGCTGACTTGATATCTGCAATCTGTGAACATTTGGCAAGTGATAACATCGCTTATCGTTACAAAATTATGGAAGTTACATCAACAAGGTGTATTACCTGTGGATGTTTATTAACTGTTATCACAGAGGACTAACCCACGTGGGTTTGTTTATCCCGTGAATAAGGTGATATGTAAGGAGTACAGAATTAAACGCCCACCTGGATGGGTATCTCACACAATATTGGGAAAGGCTCAAAGAATAGAGACGCCAGACCTCTCGGCTTTACACTCCGATATATAAAAAATCGGTAAAATAATTTTTTGTAACATTTTTTTTACAATAAAATCAAACAAAAAGGTTAAATCCTTCCTTCATCATAAAAATATTTTGCTAGTTTAGTGGCATTTGAAATGGGGAAAATTCAGGCTTGAAGAAGGATCTTTTGTTCACGGGCAGATCATCAATACAATTATATAAGTTGCCGTGGAGAAGGGGAGTTTCCGTAATATAATAGTTTCGCTATTAATGATTTTTGAATCCTTATCATATCCCTAAAATAACCGTGTTTTCTTTGAAGCTGTACGCCATTGTCGCTGTGGTGACGTAATTCTCGTTTTAGGGATGCTCTTTGTTCGATAAAAAAATATTTTATTCAAGTTTTGATTGTCAAATAGTTTGTTAATTTGATAATTGCATTTATTATATTTCATGAATGCTTCTATGGCAACATTTATTTGATAAGTTATTCATGGTATAACATCTTCATACATGGAAAATCTATTACAGTAGCTATAGTAGAGATTTATCAATATTTAGTAATACCCCATCACTAATTTTTGTAGGTATTTATTATAGTCGGTTCACGACTGGAAGAGACTTTCTTGAAGCCCTGCTAAAGATTTACTTTCAAGCCCATTTCGTATCTTTCCGCCAAAGGTAAACGAACATTGCCATGTGACAGTCACATGGCAATGTTTACATGCAATGTTTACATTCCACTGTGTGTAGATGTGTTCGTACATGCACGTGCCCATTATAAAAGTCATGTAATGTATATATTATTAATGGATATTCCACAAGCGTTAAATTTTTAATCTTGAGAATTTCACACAAAAGAATATGCGAAGCCAGCGAAAAAACATTTCATTCTATAAACCCAAAATGCGAGTATTTTGATGAATCGATAGTAGTTGTCTATTTACAATCGATTGTTGGTGACTTTCGATAAATTCCCGTACATCGAAGGCAAGATCATGAGTTTTGATCGAAATTGCTGCAGACGTTAAAATGGCGTGGTGGTTGAGTCGGATGTTTCGCGCAATTGTAAAACGTTATTTAAAATGGTTGTGACGGTTTTCGACAGGACGGCAGAGTTTGCGAGTAAAGGATTCTACGTCTTCGACAATGTGAAAACAATTCGTATGTGCAAATACTGCAACGTTAGAATAAAGTGGCAAATGAAAGACACGTGCACGAAACACATAAAAACAAAAGAAATTAGAACTGAAAGTGAGCACAAATTAAAATCATACGTTATTAAAAACCAAATAATAAAGAGCGGATATTAGTAAAATAAGACAAATAAATGAATTATTATAGGTTAAACGAGATAATAGCACAAATTTCTCTAGCATGTGTGTCAACAACACAAGGACTACGAAGGTTAGTAAACAAACGGCCGTGTTACTTTAACCTTGAGCGTAATAATGTAACTATGCAAGAAACGTTGAAATCTAAATATGTTACCATCACGTCATTAATAATTGGCATAATAAGATACAATTCTTTTCCACACCCATTTGTAAGCGATAAATTAACAATTACGTTAAAACTTTGGAACTATTTCCTCTCTTTGTGCTGGCAACCTAACGGCATAACTGTATCCGCGCTCGCCGCTGTTTGTAATGTTATATGCATGTCGCTANGAACGACTAGGGTGTTTTTTCAAAGGTTGATTTTCAAAAGTTTCTTCCAGTCGTGAACTGACTATAGTAAATATTTGGCTTGGCGTAGAGAGTACACTTCGGATGCGCGGCGTTTGGCGTTCAAAGAGTTAAATAGCGCATTTCAGTAAGTAATCAATCATTTCCATTTTTTAAATTAAGTTTATTCCACTGTAATTATGTTTCGTTTTTTAAGTAACTCTTTTTTGTTTGGTTATTTTGAGTGTAACTTTATAAATTTTTTAAAATATCTTCAATATTTTTGTTGCAGCAGAAACATGGCAGCGAAAAAGAGAAAGTATTCTACGGGCTATATTAAGTTTGGATTTACCTACATTGAAAAAGACGGAGTACAATTACCTCAGTGTGTAATATGTTTGAAAGTTTTGAGCAATGACGCCATGAGGCCTAATCGTCTTGAAAGGCACTTGAGTCAACAACATCCTACTATGATAACAAAAATAAAGGAGTTTTTTTCTTCCAAATCAGAAACACTCTAGCGCATGAGAGTGGATAAGTCAGGAAGTTATCCCAAAGGCGTGTCACAGCATCTCAAAGCCTCATTTGAAATAGCTTTTTTGATAGCGAAGCAAAAAAAACCGCAGACTATTGGAGAAGACTTAATCAAGGCATGTGTACTAAAGGCCACACAGATAATATCAGGAGAAGAATCAGAACAAAAAAAATCGATTTCCCTTTCCAATAACACTGTCAAGCGTAGAATCGATGATTTTACTGCAGATATAAAGTGCCAAATAATAAACTAACTAAAATCATTGCCATTTTTTGCCATAAGTTGTGATGAATCTACGGACATAAGTAACTGTGCACAGTTAATCGTTTGCGTTCGCTACATCAACAAGGATCAGATTGAAGAAGAAATTTTGTACTCCCAATCTTTGACAGCAGGTACTAAAACTGACAACATATTTGCTTCAATATCTGGGTTCATCGAAAAAAATTATTTGCAGTGGAATAGATTTATTGGACTCTGCACAGATGGCGCCCCTGCAATGATAGGTGCAAGATCAGGTTTAGGTCAAAAACTCAAGGAAACTAATCCCACGCAGGTTAGCACACATTGTGTTATTCACCGTCAAGCTTTGACTTCAAAAACATAGCCACAAAAGTTACGCCAGACTTTAGACTCGGCAATAAAGGTCGTTAACCACATCAAGAGCAACGCTTTGAACAGTCGATTATTTACTTTGCTTTGCGAAGATCTCGATTCAGATCACAAAGTACTTCTTTTCCACACAGAAGTGCGCTGTCTGTCTAAGGGCAACATGTTGGCACGCCTTTATGAGTTGAAAGAAGAGGTCATCCTTTTTCTTGAGTACAAAGAAAAGAACGATCTTCTGCAAATGTTCAACGATGTAGAATTTAAATTGAGATCGGCCTATTTGACCAATGTGTTTGATGCCTTGAATCAGCTAAACTTGAAGCTTCAGGGTAATAACGGCGCTCTAATAAGTAACTACGATCATGTTCAAGGTTTCATATCAAAGCTTCAACTTTGAACTCGAAGTGTGTCTGCCGGAAACTTAATATATTTTTCTCAGCTACATGAAGCAACTAAAAGTCAACTATTGAATGAAGAGTTGAAAACTGAAATAGAAGCTCATTTGCATGTCTTGAAACAAGAATTTTAGCGATACTATCAAGACATTGATTCAGACTCCCCGATATGGCACATGAATAGAAATCCATTTGTGGTCGATGTCTTGCAATTACCAGAGGAGGTTCAAGAAGAATTTTTAGTAATGAAGGCAGATTCGACCACTAAAGATGACTTCCGTCTTTTGACTTTAGAGAAGTTTTGGATCAAACGTTTCCTTGTTAGTCCAAATGTTGCCACTATTGCTTTGCGACTTCTTATTCCGTTTTCCTCGACTTAATTACGTGAGACAGGTTTTTCAGCGTTGGTACCGATCAAAACTAAGCAACGCAATCGTCTTGCCGTCGATAGCGACCTGACAGTATCTCTGGCAAAAACGGAACCTAGAATCGACCAGCTAGTTCAGAATATGCAAAGTTTCTACAGTAGTGTGCGGGATTCTGGCCTCTCTCCGGTAGACACGCATACAGTGCATACTACTGTAACGTGCGTGTACTTCGTATACTAACCACCACATGCAAGGCCCACTGCCAGAACCTAAGAACAAGAATTATACTAAGTAATATTAATTTTAGGGTCGGACACTAAAGTTTCATTTTACAATTATGATTGATAAATAAATGGCATTAAAATGATGTGTATTGTTTAAATTTTTCATGAGGGTGGGCTGGAAGTTTTATTTATAAATAGGGGAGGCGTGACGCAAAAAAAGGTTGGGAAACATTGGTCTAGAATGATTGCTGTAGCTGCAAATCGCTTCGACAAACTCATCTGAAATGTACGAGCAAACTTCAACGTCTGTTCGTCTTTTGCGAGGTCCGAGTGTAGTTCGCTAGGCAGGCTTACGAGCTAGTATAGCGAGCCAGACTCGTAAGTGTATGCGCCACTCAGGACTCGTTGACCAGTGAGGGCGCTGCTATGGAAGGACAAAGTCGCTCATACGTCGGCGTGGAGCTCTGTAGCGGGACTCTTGTCTGCAACTGCAACCCTACCGGCTGACCCAGTTGCGACGAAGACTGGCTTCAACTATGTGTACGTCCGCAACCAACTAGTCCATCGCGGGCTTACTGCACACTCGACAAGAGCCACCGACGGGCGTGCGGGACGGGAGTGGCGAGTTTGAGGACACAGCTAGTCGCTGCGGCCATCAAGTTGAAATCACACTTCGCGCAGTTGAGTTGACCACGAACGTGGAAAGATGTCTCGTTAGCTCCTAACGTGTTACACAAGACACGTTACACGGCCAGTTAGCCGTTTGAAGTCTCTTCCTGTAACAGTGTTGGCTGAGTAAGGAACATTGATTTTGCGTATGTTGCCACCTACGTAAACGTAACGGAAAGTCGGCGAAGTAACGCGCACAAGCAAATAACAAACAACGCCACAATAGTTCCTCATATTTTGTTGCATGCACTGTATGTTGATAAGATTTATAGTTGTCGACGTACACAAGTTACCTTATTTACTTATTTAATTCCGCATATAATAATTCATAGCACAAATAAATTTAACCACTTTTCGAAGTTTCCACACTTATATGCCTCTCTATCTGCATTATTCGGGCATCCATAATTTTCGTGTCTTCGAGCACATTTGGTGAATGCAAATGAAGTGTTACAGTAGCGGCACGGGTACTAAGGTAACGTCATTGCAAGTTAGATCGATAGTCAATATATAAATTTTAAAAAAAAAACTAAGTTTTAGTACCATAATTTAAGAGGTTATATATTCCTACAGAGACCAGCTGGCCCGAACCGAAACTCCAAATTTTGAGCAGATATTTACTTTCGCGGGAGTATATATGTGTATTACGTGTTATATGTGTATTTGTTAATATCCCGCGATCTGATGGAATTCAATATCTGGAATTACCAGTCAGAATGATAAAAGACGAGGTGTGAGAGAGCGATCTGTCACCTCTGGCATCAGACGAGAAACTGTGCCGAGGGTCGACATTGTTCCCAGTAAATACTTTCCCTACACTAGCACGCTCTGGCGACAATGATGGAAAGAAGCGTGGTAGTGATAAGGGTTTAAGCGATGGTGAATAATTGGTCGGTCTGTGTTGGTGGGGTGAGAGGTTACAGAATAAATACTGGATTTCAATGGTAATTTAATTATCATTAAAACGAAAAATGTTATTTTATCGGTCTTAAATAAAGTTGTTAATAGGAAAAAAATAGCGATTTGATAATTTGTGGATGTAGGTATACCCCTGATTGTAAAAATATTATTTTTAAGTAGGACGAAAAATTACAGATTTTCCTATGACTATAAATATGAGTGCCGACAGCTCACTTTGAGGATAAATCGTCAGAATGAGAGGTTACCGACAGCTCGCCTGGGAGTGAAATAGAGAAAT
The DNA here is from genome assembly GCA_002778355.1 of Clitarchus hookeri. Lineage (NCBI taxonomy): Eukaryota > Metazoa > Arthropoda > Insecta > Phasmatodea > Phasmatidae > Clitarchus > Clitarchus hookeri. Next base: position 114,505 of record NQII01003223.1, read on the forward strand.
TAACGCCACCTATTTGTTGAAAATAGAATCTAACATGGAGAGTGCAGACAGCACAACCTATACTTTAAATAACATAATCAATAAAATATGGCTTCCGCCTGGTGGCTAAATAGGCAGCTCGCATGGTGACAAGATCGGGAAAATAGCGCCATATAGGTGTTGAAAATATAAACAAATGTGAAACGAATAAACCACCCAAATGTCTACATACGGCGGAATGAGCAAAGTTGAGGAGGTCGAACCAACGTTAGTAATTGTCGGTAGGGGCGGAGAGGGTGGAGCGAACGTGAGTAATTGACCCACTAATTGGTCAAGCGAACGTAATTAGCCAATGAGAAACATTGGAGGCCTGCCGACTATTTAGCCAATGGTAATCATGGGTGGGGATGAAGGGAGTCGAATGAATGTAAGTAATTAGCCAATGATAATAATGGGTGGGTGTGGGGCGTTTCCATGTACATTTTCAGTCATTACAACTAGGAAAAAGAATATTTATATTAAAACAGGTGTGTGTAGAACACATATATTTCCTTTATTAATACAACACACGTTTAAATTGTCGTAGAGCCCAGTTGCGGACGGAAGTACTGTACGCCAGTTTAGTATGTCACTCGTAGAGGCTGTACTGTATCTTAAGACACCCAGCGAGTTGGCGCAGTGGTAATACATTGGACTTGCATTCGGGAGGACTCCGGGTTCGATTCCCGGTTCCGCCATCCTTATTTCGGTTTCCATTGGTTTTCCTAAATCAGTGTATGCGAATGCTGGAGTGGTTCCTTACTAAGTTAAGCGCTATGGCCTATTACTCCCCATCCCTGCTTCTCTTATACACTTGCCTGCCTCTAATGACCTTGCTGTCGAGACGTCAAGCGCAACCTACATATAGTCTATTCACGGTTTTATGCACACTGTTTGAATCAAATATTTGAAAAACACCCTATGTATGACATACTTGGTTGTTTCGTCTTATGATGTATCAAAAACATTTTATAATTCTGGGAATATCCATGTACCTTATTTTTGGTTAAATTTAAATTTACATAGATTTTATCTGTAAATTATATGTAATTTATAATTAATATGAATAAAATCAGGGAGTACGTAGATGTGTTTGTAATGCATAAAAAGAAATAGTTCTTATGCAAAATATTATTACAATGAGTGCGCACGAATGCGGTGCGCTGGGCATTTGTTGAAATTTTCTAGACTCTGTACAACTTTGTAGCATGGGACGGAGGGATATCGTGAAAGCAGAACTTTAGCAAGGCTTCAGAAAAGATAGACGTAACCGAGAAGGAACTTTTCCTAACGTAGAGGCCTTGATGAGACCAGTGATGACGTGCGTGGGTAACCGTTAGCTCTACCGTGCCACTAGGCCTCGGGCAAGCCGGTCATATCGCCTGTGGCGTGTCGAGTGACGTAACAGGGCGAACGTGAGGGGACGGTGAGGCGTGCAGGACGCGGTGAGTCACGTGAGAGGCGCTGAGCAGTTCAAGCCCGGCCGGCGATGGCGCCGACGTGGCCGGCTCACCACGCTGTGTGGGTCTGTGCAGAGCCTCAGTGTTGCCTGCCTGCGAGCCTGTTTCTGCTGCACATAGGAGGCGGCCACTTGTGAACAGTGACATTCATACTATATAAGATTCTTGAAATTGAGCTCAATACGTGAGTGAAAGCTAACGATACTACATCAATAGAATCAGTCACATTACGAGGGACCGGTCTCAAATCACCTCCGATATATATATATATATATATATATATATATATATTTTTTTGCTATGAGTTTTATTTTAAAATATTTAACGAAGTTTTTCCTACGACAAAATATAAATGATAGCTTCTTAAGTTTTACAAAATCATTTCATATGCACTGAATGTGTTTGTTATTGATCATTGAATGCTGGCAACAAATGAGTAGACTTTTCTTGTGGGCGGTTACAGAAATGATATTATCAGCAGCAGTCAAGCAATACACATTTTATAAAGTATTCAAATCAATGTCCTATGCCCTGTTAGTGGCTAAAATAAAATACAAAATCTGTGGTGCAGATGAACCAGAGATTGCAGATGCGTTGCAGCGTCAGCTCAAATGGATGGGATGAACTTGCTTCAATGTTCCCTGCTTCTCTTATCTTGTTAGGAGTGTGGGCACGTGAAGACGAGGAATTTGAAAGTCCGCTTGCATATGCGCAAGGCTTAAAATAATGCAGCATTTAAGTTGTAATTGCATAACTAATTTCAGTTAGTATAAATTAAAACGCATAACTATACTCCTATGCGATGCACAGTCAATTCGCGGTTTCTTCACACTTTTTTAATCAAACCTTTAGAAAATCACCCCATGTTTGACGTGTTTGGTTCTTTCCTAAATGTGTCACTTATCACGAGCGTGTTCTGCCTGTTTTACCGTAAAAGTACCTTATTTTTAGTTTAATTAAAATTTTATTTTCTATTGTTTGTATCAATTATAATGTGTCATTTGTAATTGATATGAATAAAAACAGGGAGATAATAGGATGTGTGTTGGTAATGCCTAGTAAGAAGTAGTTCATAAGCAAACTATTATTAGACTGAGTGCGCACGAATGTGGCGCGTTGTCTCTTTGGGGTAATTTTCTAGACTTGGTCAAGCTTTGTTCGCATAAGGCGGAGGAATATCCTGGAAGTAGAACTCAAGCAGGGTTCCATAAAAGTTGGAAGTAATCAGGAATGGACTGCGGGAGCGTAAGAGTGTTGTGAGTATTGGTGGAATCCAAGTGGTGGTAGCGGCAATGCGGAGGCAGGTGGGCGGCGGCAAGCTAGTGTCAAGCGTGCACTCAAGTCTCCTCGTGACAACAGCAGGTTTCCTCTGCACCTTCAACAGCTCCTCCAGGAGTCTCACTCGAGATCCCACGCGCTGACTGTCGCCGGGTCGCTCGTTAACAAATCGCCGCACAAACCACGGGCTCTTCGCTCGTGATATCCCCCCCTGCTTGCCATTCCTGCGCAACTCTCGCATTAGCATTTTTTAATTGAAACCGGCGCTGCCCGAATGCGGCTCATTTTCGGACTCGTTTCCGGTGCCGGAGCGGAATTGCCTTGAACCTGCTTGATACGAATACGGAGGGAGCGCGCTTTAACGACTATGCGAGCCAGCGGGTGGAACAGAAGTTCCTTGCACGGTAACCACGAGACCGCCGTATCCTCTAGCGATGCGGCTTAATTGCACTGCACCGTCGCTTATCTGCAGTTGCAAAATTACGTCCGCGGCGTTAGTTAGTCAGCACGGTTCAGCTAGGGTCGTTCTACCGTCAACGGGATTTCCTGCTCGGGTAACTCGAGTAACACGTTAAGTGGACGACGCTAAAGGATGGACACGATCAATGCGTGACAATTATACCCGCAAGTACCTGTGTGCGAAAATTTGTTTTCTAGATTTCGCGTATGGAACTGGGTATCAGTGGCAAAAGTGGTACACAGTAAAAAATTTTACCCGGAAAGTATTGGCAAACTTAATTACCTGCTTTACTTACTAAATTTAAGGATGCTTCGTTTATGATGAAGATTCTAATTCCATATACAAAGGAAATAATTGCATAGCATCACGGGAACTAACCCATGGTTATTAAGGCAAATTTCATAAATATACGGAAATTGTAATTAACTTATGGATTAATTATATTTATATTGTATTTTATTTGACCTGCTGGTTGGAAAAAGTTATATTTCCGTTTTATGATAACCACTCTTAATGTAAGTAAATTAAATTACTTTACTCAGTGTATGTTTTAACACGAAGAAGGGGGTTTGCGAAGCAAGGACAATTGTTGAGCGTCTTTATACGAGTTGCGAGGAAACGTTATTTCTATATTGTCGTTGACGCAAACGTACTTATTTGCCTTTCAATGAATCGCATTCAATAAGCTTTATAGTCTCCATATGAAAATTTATCCAAAATTCGTAACGAAACTAGTAAAAAAATTTTAAGTAAATTTTTAGAATTATCTGCGACTCCAGCACGAGACGAAAATAATTGGTTAAACGACAACAAATTTTCTTCGTATTATTTATATTTTCTTTTTAAAATATTTGCATCCATATTTTATAACAACTTTAAAATGTGTGCACACAACTATATTATTATGAGATTACTTCAATCAATCTTGTCGAACAAGCTGTGATCGGCGATTGAAATTTAGGATTCAAGAAAATATAGAACATTTTCAAAACGAAAATCTTGAAGAAAAACGATACATTGAAGAAAATGAAAGATAAAATGACCGCGATTATGACGTCGTTCGTATGACGTCATATAGTTTTCAATAAATTGAACTCAATAAAGACTAAAGAAAAATTTTATCGTCTGAAAGGACCTTAAGTCTTTACCTTATTTTAAGAATTTACAGAAGTTCTTATAAAACGCAACATAAGTCAGATTTACATTGCATGTTTTAATATTTCAATTTATTATTAAATTATATTCAAAACTGATTAATATTGACATATAAACTGGCCGGATTATAAAAAAAACCGTTAGTCAATATATAGTCTGCATTAAATGTGGCTTATTGAGACGGAAAATACACAACAATAAAATTAAATATAATAAAAATTGTAAGTAACAACTTTTTATTAACAATTAACAGAAGTTTTCATAAAATGCAACATACAGGCAGATTTTAACTAAGTATTTTTATATGTGGATATTTTAAAAACAGACGAAACCTGACACACACATTCACGAGATCATAAATAATCGTTACAGACATTTTGTACTCCAGCTACGTTCTTTAAAATGCCATATGTACATAACTGCAATTCGTCAATAAGTTTGTATTTTAAGTTTACGCATGTCTCATTTTTTGCGTATTTTTTCATAGTATTCACGTTTATCATTTGTACGTTTTAAAAAATAATTGATCATTAAATTTTAGTAATTGTTAACCAATATTTTTTTAAGTATTCATTGCACATTTTCACATTGTTGAGTTAATAAACTAATGATGTCATTTTAGACCTTATTGTAAGATTCGTTTAAAAATTGCGCAAAATATTAATTAAATATCCCTATATTCTTTATGTCAAAATCTGAACCTAGTAATAAGCATGAAGGAACTTTACACACAGTCATAGGATATTATCCTGCAAATAAAATGATTCTTTATAGAATATGAATTTACTTTCATTGGAAAACTATTAAGAGAGTTTTCATGGTATATTATGTATATATATATATATTTATATATCCTAAAATATTAATTTCATGCATGTGAACAAATAAACATAGTTTACTGTATCTTAGTTTAGCCAAATATTGGACTTCGACGACGTGTTATCTGAGTGGTTTTAAATAATTGAAGTAAGGACTTGTAAAACTTTTGAGAAAACTCAGAAAATTAACATGTCGAAAGAACCACCGTTTCGAAAAATTGAAATAGGAGAAACACAGTTTTAAAAAAGGTACTTAGGTAAGATGACTGACTTAGTTAAAGGGAAATTCGATAAAACGAATTTTTGTTCGTAACTTTAGAATATTATTATACAGAATGAGTATAAAAATACCCCAACTTTGAAGGTTTATAATGTCAAAACCAAACAACCTACAACCTTGATTGGCCAATCAAATGAACAGCGGAACCGTGAAGTTCGTTTACCAAACATTCATAAATGTTCAATGTGACCACCATGAGCGGCCCGAACGACATCTACGCGATAATCTAACTCGTTCTACGCTCTTCTCAGCATGTCCGGTGTTACGGTTTGGATGGCGTTCGTAACTCACGGTTTGAGGTGGTGAGGGGGTAGCGAGCTCGCATTCAACACGTCAATGTGAAGGAGACGGTTTGATGTTTCCTTTATGGTGCGCCACCCCATTGGCACATAGCTGTTCGCGGATACCTGAACGAGACGTTGCCGCAACGCTGGATTGGTCGAGGAGCAGTTGGTGACCAGGCTCTTCATCACTGGCCGCTAAGAAGCCCGGATCTTACCATTGCGATTTTTTTCTATGGGGATACATAAATGATCAAGTTTTTCGTCCCCCATTGCCGGCTAACATTGACGACCTCAAAACGAGAATTACGGACGCCATCCAAACAGAAACACTGGACATGCTGACATGAGCGCGGAACGAGTTTGATTATCACGTATATGTCGTTAGGGCCGCCCGTGGTGGTCACATTGAACATTTATGAATGTATAGTAAACCAACTTCACAGTTCCACGGTTCATTTGAATGGTCAATCAAAGTTGTAGGTTGTTTGGTTTTGATATTATAGACCTTCAAAGTTGGGGTATTCTTTTATACTCATCTGTATAACCAATGTTGCCGTTAGGCAGATACATTACGGAAAATTGCAGTTAAGCAAAACGCACAGAAGCCAAACACAGTTCGGTGAAAGGAGGAACCTGGAATGAGAGGAGACACGCTCGAGGTGAGTGCAAAGGAAGTGCGTTGGGCGGCAGGCAGGTGGACATGAAGGTAGCGAGGTGAATGCATAGTCTGCAGGTAGTCTGCCCGGGGATGCATATCGCACGTGCTATGCTACGCTACGCCAGCTCATCAGCATGATCATCACCGCGTGCATCGTGCCAATTAGCGTGCGAGACCTCGTCTGCAAGGAGAACTAATTCCGCACCCTCCCATCTCCTTTTCCTTCTGTTATTGGCGGTCTCGGAAATTGATACACTGCTGGAGAACAGAGACAACCTTGCCAGGTAGGGCCAAGCTGTGATGCGAGGGGCTCCATCATGTTCGCGCCCGTACATCGTTAGCGATTAACTTTCTTTAGTTTTCAAGCCTCCCCTGAAGATATTTCTGGCACAGATTGTCGGCATTATAAAGGTACCATCAAATACAATTTGATTTAGTTTGTGCGTGTGTATATATATAAATAAAAAATTGCATACACTTCAAAGCTAACACAGCTTAACCCACGAGCTAAAAAAGTATAAAACACATTTCAACAAAAGAAATGTTAGTAAACAGTGCAGAACTACACATAAGTGTATACAATGATAAAATATTTGCATTGTTGAAAGAAACGCTATGCTAAGAAACATTGGAATTTGGAAATCTTAGGTAAATACTTACTTCCTGGGAAAATTTTCTGTTATACATTACAAGTCACAACACAACTATTTACTTATTGTTTTGAAAACCGTTACAATAGCACTTTGGTTTATAACACACTCATGTAAAGCAAAAGTCTTCCAACATATAATTTCTCGAACATCAATTTGGTTAATATAATTAACAGCAACACCAGGATTATTATGAGAACGACGATAAAAACACATCTCTAAAGGTTCACTACCGATATTACTTGCCATTAAGTCTAACAGCATTTACTTTAGTCAGTCTGTAAAATTCACCACTCATGCACATATGGTAATTTTCATTCAACGAAGAACTAAAGGAATTATTGTCGGGTTCCTTTCCCAATTTACTGCATATTCGGGTTAATAGATCCTTTGCAAACAAGCATATTCAAGATTGGCAGGTTTGTGCTGTTTAGCGATTTTTTATTTCTTTTGCATCTTACATATGCTGCCGTAATACACCAGGAACACAATATACCCATATCTTAAAATAATTAATCTTCTGAACCAGAGAACTAACTCTAGCCGATGACCTTCATTGTGTCGTGCCAGAAGATCGGACCATTAGAAATAAATCAATCAGCTAAATACGTGACGCCAATTCGCCTAGGCTCTTTTTTATAGACGACTCAATAACTCAACTTCATCTGTTTTACATTCACAGTGTCAGCTTAACAACTTCGCTACGTTTCAGTGATGCAATTTTGTATTACAACAATTATTCAAATATTAATACCCGTATGTGGTATTGCATCTTTGGAGAAGGCTGGAAATTAACAGTGTTTTTTTTTAATGCCCTTATAGAAGTAATTCACATAATCGTTACACATTCCGAGGGTTCGTCACTTATTGATATTCTTAGCGAGCGCACGACTTGTAAGAAGCAATTTCCTGCAATCCTCAGCACAATGAGTTGTTTTGGACAATATTATTTTTAATTTTATTTTATTTTCCCCCAGAGTGGCCATGTCATTGCCACTGTGTATTGACAAAGAAGAACATAATACGTGCATGTTATCAGGTGCTCAGCCTTTTCCTTCAGGTTATAAGCCTCCAGCGGACAGTATTCATACGGTGCCGCGGTGGTTGAGCGGTTACACTGCTCGCTTCCCACCACGGCGAACCGGGTTCAATCCCCGTTCGGGCCACACCCGGATTTTTGCAAGTGGGAATCGTGCCGGACGATGTTGCTGGTCGGTGGGTTTTATCGGGGATTTCCCGGTTTCCCTGCCCTTGCATTCCGGCACTGCTCAATTTCCCCCTCGTTTTACCATCATATATAGATCCGCCCAAATATATTCACTCCACACACGTTCGAACTGTCCTTGAAGTTGCTGCGTCGCTAAGAAAGAGTGCGAGAAGGGGAAGAGATGTAGGATCTGAGTTTCACACATTTCGCAAGGGCTCAATTGATTTTTTCGAGCAATACTGGACAGTTTGGAAGATTGAGCTTAATTTTTATTATTTTGGCCTAAAGTGCTGTATTTTTCCACCATACGTAAAAACTAGCATTGCCATGGACCAGTGTCGGTGCACTGATCACGAGACAATGTGAAGATGTTATTAAACCGCAATTACTACGTCACTACACATCGGTTACCTTCCGTTACTGCACACTTACATCGCTGGTGGTCCATCACTGCTCCTCACAATGAAGGAAACAGTTTTCAGAAATCGGCAAATATTTATACTTATCGATGAAATGGTAGTTTCGTGACACTTGCCAGGAAAATTCAGGGATTCTTCACAATACTGTTTAAATAATAAATACAGCATTTACGGTCTCTCAGAACAGCAAGAAAAACAACTTAAACTCGAATTAAATTTTTTTTTCTTCTTATTAAAAATTCCGCAAGGAACCACTGCCTACTTGATATTTACATAATCACTCTCTGCTGGTGCTTCCAGGATACTCCGTGTATTTTATAGTTACAAAGAGCGTTCTACTAAAGACTCTGGACGTCTGTCAAGGCAAACCAGCAACGTCATTGTTTTTTTCTCAAATATCATCTGAATTTAATAAACAGATTCCAATGGTCACTTTTTAAACCTCATCAACGAACAAATTGTTACTTCAGAAGCATTCAACAACTAGTCAGCTGCACGTGTAAAGTGCATCCTCTCGTTCCCCGGATGAAAAGTCAACTGCGTAGGTGTTCAAAATGCTATTTAAGAATCAACACCTGCCATGGACCGATCCGTAATAGAAGAAGCCGACTTACGATTAGGGAATAGTGCTTAACTTGTATCGTAAATTTACATTTAAGAGGTAATTTTACCTTACATGTAAAAGTAATTTGCTTACCTTACATGCAAAGGAGTTTTACCTCAATTTTTTTTTTTTTTTACAGTGCCGATACCAGTCTCGCTACTGTGGTGCACACTTCTTGTTTCCACAAGGGAAGCGTATCCCAAACATTCTTTAACAGTATCCATGTTAATTTAAATCGTGTCTCTCCCATACTGTGTGTTGCATTTTTGAGCATGTGGTTATGCAATTACTTCATGTAGGCCAAGAATTTAAATATTGAAATAAAATAATTCCTACTTACATACGGCTGTTTTTGGTTGTGTAAAAACCCATAACATGACACGTTTATATTGAAAAGAATGAAGCACGCAGTGTACAATAAGTTATAAATAGTTATTAGACTGAAATAGTGGTCATCCTAAGGGGACTAAAACCCTGCTGACTGAGAAGGCGAGGGGCCATACTCGGCGCCTATTGCCGTTTCGCATTTAGACGAGCTGCTCGAGGACACTAAGAATCTGGCTGCGCGAAGAATACAGATCGGGGGGATATACAAGTGCGAGGAACATCGTGACCTCTTGCCACGAGTCGATAACTTGCAGAGACACGCGGAAGCCCGCACGGCTGCAGCTCCTTCACTTGCCAAATTGCGAAGTTATGCAGTTTCCATGAGCACAGCGAACGGGCGTAGGCCTACTTCGCAGAACACCGAGCACTCAAGATATGTATTCACCTTTGAACGAGCGACAATTACGCACCACAACCGTGGTAGTTCATGGTGTGGTTCACGAAAAAGGGTTCGTCGAGGGCCGAAAATTGCATTAAAAGGTAATCTGAAAAACATGCATAGTCCAAAAGTAAGACTGGTTTGTCGAAAGATATTTGCTCATAACTAACCTTCATGCAAAATATTTTATTAATCGGCTGACGGTAGAAGCACGAGTGCATGGCCACATGGAATTCTGTATTTGAATACATGTTACTATAGTAAGTCTGAACCATGTTATGAAGATTCGGACAGGTGAGCATTTAAAACAATGGATGTTCCTGCTTACGTAATCTGAGACACCAAAGGGATTTAATGAACTATAGAAGAAGCATTTTACGAGGAAGAAGTACATATAAACATAAATACATGATTGTAGATGGGTTTTGTTGATGGCGAATCATCCATTAGTCCAAATCAACAAGCTGGACGCCTTTTGTCTCTCTTCCTACATAGAGCTCCCCGAATATTGAAAATAACCTTTTACCAAGACCACATTAGTTCCAAATGGGTAGTTTGACCAACCACGGTACATGGAATACGAATATCCTGAGCCGATAGTACACCGAGTAGAAAACTAAGTTTGATTTTCCTGGACTGGATTTTCTTGACCCGCAGCACCAAATAAACATTCTGGAAAAAAATTGTGTTATCGATTAATGTTTACATCTTGGACTGGAATGAGATTTATTTCTAATGCTGTTCGACAGCCAACATGTTTTTTTCTCTCTACATTTTGAGGATATTTTGTGGTTTCGTAATAATTTCATAGAAATACAAACAATTAAAAAAAAACCTACTGGTATTTTTTTTTTTTTTAACGAAAGTATGAGCATTTTATCTTAGAATCTTAATTCATAAAAATTTCAGAAAGTTATTTCAACTCAAAGTTTGGTTTCAACTGAAATGTTTCTTGAACTCACAAGAATGGTATGTTTTTTTTTTTTTTTTTTAATTCTATACATTTTTAACCTGTGGCAATCGTTTAACTTATGCCTACGTAGTTTTGACGTTAGAATTTTGTTTTAAAAGTTAAAACTGAAATGCGAGTGAATCACATTACAAATTTCCAGTAAAATTTCTTCACGAGTTTCTAATATCGCGTATTGTTATGNCTGAAATGCGAGTGAATCACATTACAAATTTCCAGTAAAATTTCTTCACGAGTTTCTAATATCGCGTATTGTTATTTTCAACAACAGTATAATATATTGATTAGGTGTAATGTTGAGATTTGTACGGAAATGTATATACATTTAAACTTCCTATGGTTTTTTTTCTTTCGAAAAGTAACTTTCTGCCATTGTCGTGCTTTTTTCGGATTACCATTTGATATTACAACGAAAAATTTCGTAAAATACTAAAAATATGGAAAATAATTTTAGACTCTTGAACCCACTTAATTCAAAGTTCTACGAGTTAATGTATAGACATAACCTACCCATCCCGCACATTACATACATGATAACTGCGTAGCATATACAGCGTATCCTCAAATATTATTTTTACAATCTTATTAAAATTTCAATTTTTAAGGTAACTATGGCAAGTAGCGTACCTTCAGACTCGCGTTTTAAAAACTGATTAGAACATAGCGATAGAATATGCTAACTACGCATTGTGTCGCTTGGGCTGCACTCGCTCGATGTCGTATTGAACTTTTTAAGCATGTATAAGTTAATCAGTTGTTTTTTAATAAATTACAACAATTTAAATACATGTGTAACTAACTCAAGCACTGAATGCGGGGTAGTGCTGATTATGCCTCTAGTCGAGTTATAAACATAGTATAAAAGCAACACCATCCAACTTACAGTCATAGTTATTCAGCAGCCGTCGGGTTAAGGCGCACATAACTGTAAACATAACATTCAAATGCAGGCCCGCTGACGGCGATAATGACCCTTATGGCCCGACAGTTTTATAAGCGCATTTTGTAGCCTTTTACAATATATTTTATAAAGAGCTGCTGGTAAAAACACTCGACCCCGAAGAAGCTGTTAAATCGCATTAGGCTATAGGTAATTTTATAAACAAAGTGAAATATAATATACAGTCATTCGAGATAGGTTTGCCAAATTTGCATTGCATGTAGATAACACTCGATTCCTGAACAAACCAATATGGTGGATTATGTCCGTAATTTCTTTTATAAACTTAGTTCACATTCATTTTCGAACTGTTTGAGATACAACCATGAATTGTAACCTACACTCTCAGCTCCGAACAAGTCAGATTGGTGGATTTTGTCGTAAGTATATTTTTAATCATAGATGAGCATCACTTCGCGACCATTGGAGGAAGAGCAATCAGATTCAAATCGTAGGCACTCCCGACCTCGAGTAAGCTGAAGTAACACATTGATCCCTAAGCTAATTTATAGGTATATTTTTGCCCACCATCTTGAAAATATACGACATACACATCTTAAAATCGGAACATAGGGAGCCATAAAATGCCAGAATACACTTTATCCTCGTTGCACTCATTAAAACATGCTAATATCATCTTCCATATGCAAACAAAATAAAATGTATTTGAAATTATTATTTTTAAATAAAAACTTGGATGCTCTATGGTGATTCGGAAGACAGACACTAGGAGACCCTCTGCACACAATGTTGCCACAAATGGCGTGTTCCTGATGAGATAACGCTTTGTTTCACGAACTAGCTGCAGCATATAATTACAATCAACTTGCAGCAGTCGTACGTGCCTTGCGCATAAGCTGTCCATACAGTGTACTTATACAATACTCTATTTGCTTTCTCGGGTACTTCAGCACACCCAACGTGTCGAAATTGAAAAGCAAACTTCCAACCGTATTCTCTTGTGCTGTTGCATAAGGAAGCATTAATTTTCTTTTTAAAATTCACGGAGTTGACTTTTCGGAATTAATAGTTTAACTTTGAAGTGAACTCTATTTTATGCGATAAAATTGAACATACAATCGCATCCCAAACAAGCACCAATTTCTTACAACACACACTGTCTATAAGCATTCGGCAAAAAGACTCTTCTTCTAGTAATCAGCCGTTATTTCCCTTACTATTTAACTTTTTTTTAAAGATAAATCCGGAAATGTACATTTTGTTCACATACGCTGCTTAACACGGGCGTTGTTATTCATGTGGTATGAGGACACACATGAGATATAGCAGGTAGTCGAGATAGTGGCCTCAGACGTACATCCCTCGAAAACATTTTTTTGTTCATTACATTGCGAATTTTACCTTACAAAAACATTATTTCATTGGTTGGTCAAGTACCGAGATCACGTGTTTATCAACTCTCAGCTTCTGGCACCACTTTGTCGCACACTGCTTCGCTAGTTTAGCGTTGTTACGGAAACAGCCTGCCTTCTGCCGGCTCCTTCTAATAATTCACCCGCCGAAAGTAAACATGCGAGACATGCCGACGAACGTTCGAACGAATGTGTACGTTACTCCGTGGCGCTGCACTGGCCTGACAATGTCTGCATTGCGACGAGCTGTTCACAGTTAACTGAGAACTTTTGAAATCCCTACTTAAGATATTATTTTGCCTTCACTTTGTGTCCTTCCACCATTTGTAGCANTTAACTGAGAACTTTTGAAATCCCTACTTAAGATATTATTTTGCCTTCACTTTGTGTCCTTCCACCATTTGTAGCATTAGCGTTCATACGACTTTCAGGGGAAACCGTGAATTTTTCTTAGCAAAGTAAGTGTGTTAAATGCTGTTTACGGTGAAGTGAGCACTTTTGAAATCAACCTCTGAAAAATGTTACTGCCCGTATTGGCATACATGTATTTTAGCGTGGACACTGGCTGGAATGCGCTTAGTAAAGTTGGTAACGCCGGAGAGAAAGTAGTTATATTTCTTAGCGTTGAATTAAACGTTCTAATAACTAATTTTTTTTAACTGTTTTAGGTAATTTTTAAAAAATTTGTAAAATATTTACATTTCTAATAATTCCACAGTTTTACGTGAACCATCATGAATAAAGCGGTCAGGCCCATGGCAATGTTAAATTTACGTAAGGTGGAAGGATACAATGTAACCGGAGTAGTAGATCCTAAGCAGGGCTTTCAAAAGTGCTCNTGTTAAATTTACGTAAGGTGGAAGGATACAATGTAACCGGAGTAGTAGATCCTAAGCAGGGCTTTCAAAAGTGCTGAGTTTAACGTGAACAGCCTATAATAATATGCAAATCCGTGCTCCTCTGAGTATAAAATAAAACACAGACTTCAGAAGCAGTAAATTTAAACGGTGCACTCTCAAAACAACGTCAAATCGTGGAACTATTTATCTNAAAACACAGACTTCAGAAGCAGTAAATTTAAACGGTGCACTCTCAAAACAACGTCAAATCGTGGAACTATTTATCTTAACTCGCTTCCAACTTAATTTCGAGTCTGCATGCCAGTGCGTACTGTATAGCAAATGAGTTGTTTTCAAAGGCTGATTTCAAAATTTATCACTTTATCGTGAACAACCATTAATGAGTTTGTTTTCCCATGCCCACTTAAGAGTCGGGGTGTGTTCTAATGTTCCAAGCGAACTGATAATATCTTAATAATTACGTATGTTGCATGTTTGAAATATTCACTTTGCGACCATGCATGTTTTCAGGTTAATAGACTCATTTACATATTTATTTTCAGTGTTAAAATTGGAAAACGAAATTTAAACATTCCATCAACTTTCTTAGGAATTTTACCAAAAAGTTGAGTAATTCTTTAAATATCAACTCAAAATGTCTTTTACGCATGTTACTAGAGCAGGAGTTTGCAGGAATAATATCTATAGTATCTTCGCCGTTTATTCACACTTTAGAATCAAGCCTTTGAAAAAACACCCCATATATAAAGTGTTTCGTTGTTTCCTAAATATGTCAAGTATCACAATAATTTTATGCTTCTGTTAACATAAAACTTATCTTATGTTTGGTTAAATAGAATTTTTGCTTATAATTTGTTTGTGAATTATAACGTTTCATTTATAAACAACTAGCTGTGCCCGTGGCTCCGCTCGCGTGAACTACAGAATTATTGTTTAGGTTTTTTTAAAACATGTTTTATAGAATTTACTGAATGGCAAAATTCTATGTTAATGTGTGCATCGAAAACTCTGATTAAAACAGGATTATATGGCAGGGCCCACTGGTTGTCTATTTTAATAGCACCTGTGTGTTATTAATATAACACACAAGCTATAATAATTATAGATATATGCTACCACGGAGTTTTGTTTAGGTCTTTTTATTCTACACAATTCTTTACTACATGATATANATAATTATAGATATATGCTACCACGGAGTTTTGTTTAGGTCTTTTTATTCTACACAATTCTTTACTACATGATATTGTTCCATCTTTAACGGTTCCATCTTTAGCGTACTGGCGGCAAACTTTTTTCCGACTAGATTCACTATTATCGTCACTGTTAATTCCTTTTATTACTTTACGTAACAAAATATATACTAAAACCTGGCCAAAGAACGTAGCTATGAATTAAAATAAACACGTAAATCGGATAAGTGGTTCTCAAGTGATACGCACACGGACGGACAGACAGACAGAGAGACGTTGAGTTTTATATTATGTATAGATACGCATAAAACAGTGAGAAAATAGGTGTGTTGGTAATGCCTAGTAAGAA
The DNA here is from genome assembly GCA_002778355.1 of Clitarchus hookeri. NCBI lineage: Eukaryota > Metazoa > Arthropoda > Insecta > Phasmatodea > Phasmatidae > Clitarchus > Clitarchus hookeri. The sequence continues at coordinate 130,247 of NQII01003223.1, forward strand.
ATAGTTCTCATGCAACATGCTATTAAACTCCGTGCGCAAAAATGCAGTACGTTGTTCCTTTGGCGTGATTTTCTAACCTTGTTTAAACTTTGTTTGCATGAAGCGTAGGAATAGCCTGAAAGTAGAACTTAGACTGTAGAAAGTAGAAGCACGGTTTCATGAATTTAGAATTAGCCGTTAATGGACTGTATATCTTCACACTGCAACAAAAGGGCCCACAAACTGATGTGGGTCATTCGAAAGTAGGCAGGCAGCCTGTTCGTCGCCATCCATTCCCTGCGTAAATGTTCCACATTCTGACGTGTCCATAATAAGTATCTGCGAGCAAGTTAAGTAGTTTCACCGACTTATTGAGAGCACGAGTCTCAGTATCGCTATTTGGTAAATATCTATGGGCGAGATTCAATAATTTCTTATATTCGCACATATTTTCTTCGGAAAATATTTTAGGCTTCTTTCAACATAACAATTCGTATACCATTCTTCGTCTGTGATGTGTAGGATGTAAGGTACTACTGTGCCAGCGTCCGTGCTTTCGTAATCTCCTCTTGAGCAGCAACTTAAAGTACTCTGTGCCGTTATATTCAGTGTTACATTAAATTTTTTTGCCGAATTCATATATTCGTAAGTAGTATGTACTGTATATTATCCCATTCCAAACCTTTTATTTTTTTTCTATACCCTCGTCCCTCGGCCTTCGCACATATAAATGCATCTTCAAGTTTTATATATGGTTAAGTAATTTACTCATTTATCATTTCAAACGTAAGTTGTGGTTGTTTGGTAAGTGATTGTTTCCGTATACACAGATTACTTTGCATGGCGTAAGCAGCTAACTCAACCTGTATTTAATTTACAAGTATCATCTGTTCTTCTTTTATCTTATAAAATATCAGTAGACAACGCAGGTTCACGTCGTTTAACGGGTGACTGAATCAGAGTTGGATTTGTCGATGAACATACAGGAATACGTGCCATGCCTTGTGGCAACGACGCGAATGCACGATGTTTGTAATGAGCGGAGGAACATCGTCTTAACATACTTTCTGGCGTCTCTTACAAGTTTTATCAGTCATATTAAGTACATTGAAGCATTTTCGAAGTCACACTATGCAAACATGCGCTCTTTCCATGTCATCGTGCATTGTAAATTTTACTGAAGAGATCGCAATTGCAGCAATTATGTTTGCCATGCAATTATAAGGTAATGGGAGAAAATACATGCGTATATTAATTCTTTACAGTAGCATTGTCTCTGTAATGGGCTGATGCCATCTTTGTGCAAAAAAAGTAAGTAAAACTATACTATTAATACGTCTCACTTCACACGGAGTTCACTCCGCACATATATAACACCTCACACAGCTAATTCAGCACAAAACTGACTTCAGGCAGTCCTGACTGTATGCACCGTAAAAATGTGTTGTAACTGGAACTGACAAATTCCTGTATGATTACAGTTTTGTTGATTCACAAAGTCATATTTTGTAAATGTACAGCGTTTGTTCATTTGCAACAATAGCGTTTNATAATTATAGATATATGCTACCACGGAGTTTTGTTTAGGTCTTTTTATTCTACACAATTCTTTACTACATGATATAGTTCCATCTTTAACGGTTTAGACAAGCGTATGCAAGAGAGCGAGCGTACTGGCGGCAAACTTTTTTCCGACTAGATTCACTATTATCGTCACTGTTAATTCCTTTTATTACTTTACGTAACAAAATATATACTAAAACCTGGCCAAAGAACGTAGCTATGAATTAAAATAAACACGTAAATCGGATAAGTGGTTCTCAAGTGATACGCACACTGACAGACAGACAGACAGAGAGACGTTGAGTTTTATATTATGTATAGATACGCATAAAACAATGAGAAAATAGGTGTGTTGGTAATGCCTAGTAAGAAATAGTTCTCATGCAACATGTTATTAAACTCCGTGCGCAAAAATGCAGTACGTTGTTCCTTTGGCGTGATTTTCTAACCTTGGTTAAGCTTTGTTTGCATGAAGCGTAGGAATAGCCTGAAAGTAGAACTTAGACTGTAGAAAGTAGAAGCACGGTTTCATGAATTTAGAATTAGCCGTTAATGGACTGTATATCTTCACAATGCAACAAAAGGGCCACAAACTGATGTGGGTCATTCGAAAGTAGGCAGGCAGCCTGTTCGTCGCCATCCATTCCCTGCGTAAATGTTCCACATTCTGACGTGTCCATAATAAGTATCTGCGAGAAAGTTAAATAGTTTCACCGACTTATTGAAAGCACGAGCCTCAGTATCGCTATTTGGTAAATATCTATGGGCGAGATTCAATAATTTCTTATATTCGCACATATTTTCTTCGGGAAATATTTTAGGATTCTTACAACATAACAATTCGTATACCATTCTCCGTCTGTGATGTGTAGGATGTAAGGTAACTACTGTGCCAGCGTCCGTGCTTTCGTAATCTCCTCTTGAGCAGCAACTTAAAGTACTCTGTGCCGTTATATTCAGTGTTACATTAAATTTTTTTGCCGAATTCATATATTCGTAAGTAGTATGTACTCTATATTATCCCATTCCAAACCTTTTATTTTTTTTCTATACCCTCGTCCCTCGGCCTTCGCACACATAAAAACATCTTCAAGTTTTATATATGGTTAAGTAATTTACTCATTTATCATTTCAAACGTAAGCTGTGCTTGTTTGGTAAGTGATTGTTTCCGTATACACAGATTACTTTGCATGGTGTCAGCAGCTAACTCAACCTGTATTTAATTTACAAGTATCATCTGTTCTTCTTTTATCTTATAAAATATCAGTAGACAACGCAGGTTCACGTCGTTTAACGGGTGACTGAATCAGAGTTGGATTTGTCGATGAACATACAGGAATACGTGCCATGCCTTGTGGCAACGACGCGAATGCACGATGTTTGTAATGAGCGGAGGAACATCGTCTTAACATACTTTCTGGCGTCTCTTACAAGTTTTATCAGTCATATTAAGTACATTGAAGCATTTTCGAAGTCACACTATGCAAACATGCGCTCTTTCCATCTCATCGTGCATTGCAAATTTNCAAGTTTTATCAGTCATATTAAGTACATTGAAGCATTTTCGAAGTCACACTATGCAAACATGCGCTCTTTCCATGTCATCGTGCATTGCAAATTTTACTGAAGAGATCGCAATTGCAGCAATTATGTTTGCCATGCAATTATAAGGTAATGGGAGAAAATACATGCGTAGATGAATTCTTTACAGTAGCATTGTCTCTGTAATGGGCTGATGCCATCTTTGTGCAAAAAAAGAAAGTAAAACTATACTATCATTATGTCTCACTTCACACGGAGTTCACTCCTCACAAAGATAACACCTCACACAGCTAATTCAGCACAAAACTGACTTCAGGCAGTCCTGACTGAATGCACCGTAAAAATGTGTTGTAACTGGAACTGACAAATTCCTGTGTGATTACAGTTTTGTTGATTCACAAAGTCATATTTTGTAAATGTACAGCGTTTGTTCATTTGCAACAATAGCGTTTNTGATTACAGTTTTGTTGATTCACAAAGTCATATTTTGTAAATGTACAGCGTTTGTTCATTTGCAACAATAGCGTTTGAGTGAATAACGAAAGAAGTTCGTGTTGGTATAAGTATACAGTAAAGAGCTAATAACACTGCCGCGTCACTCATCACTTCTGGGAATTTTACACATTCCAAGACTGGCCTGTCTGGCTTGAGGAAGGCTTGCTTGCACTTTCAAAGTTCAAACAGTATAAACATTTCGAAGAATGTCATTGCTGTGGATGACACCAACAAAGCGGGATATTTCATTATGACTAAAATGTAATAGTTTATAGACTTTAATATTTTAGAAGTTTTGAAGTTATTTTAAAATTCGTTGTTAGAGAAGTATGAACAGCTTACATTTTAGACAAAATATTAGGCTACAGTAACCCCAAATAATATATTTTAGCTACATTATTTCATCTCTATTATAATAATTGCACAAAAATAAGCAAAAAAAAAAAAAATTGGAATATTTGAAATGAAAAGTCGTGAGAATTAATTATATATATATATATATAAAAGTTACATACAGTAGAAGGTATTTGTAAGCGGAGTTAGAATATTTTTGTATATATTTTTTTGTAAACTACGTCAATAATTGCAGTAAGAGTGGANGTATTTGTAAGCGGAGTTAGAATATTTTTGTATATATTTTTTTGTAAACTACGTCAATAATTGCAGTAAGAGTGGATACCGTACCCCAGAGAGACATTCAGCATTTCTGCATGTGTTTGTCGTTCGGGGTGGTTACACTCCTTATTAAGNGGATACCGTACCCCAGAGAGACATTCAGCATTTCTGCATGTGTTTGTCGTTCGGGGTGGTTACACTCCTTATTAAGGAGACTGCTGTATGTGTTGCACATAATGCTCTGGATGCCCCACAGACTTGATGTTTTGATCAGTCCCATATGCCACATCCTTTTTCTTGTATGCCGAATTTGGGGCAGATATGTGTATTCCCATAGGGTTTTCTTAAATGCATTTCCATTAATGTATACAAGAACACAAATGGTAAAGTTAAAACAAATGTTATAAATACAGTCGAGTTTTAGTCCCAAATCAAAGAAACCATACTTATAATGTTTAACTTAAAATATTTAAATATAAAAAAATGTTGGTTATGATTTAAAATATATTAATTACCACCAATTTATATGTTTTGGATACTTAATAAAAAAAATTAAAACCGTCCCTGTAACAATAATCACTATCACTTTACATTTTTCTCTTATCAATCTCATATTCAAATTCTTTCCTAAAATCATCTGTTAATTATTGATTAAAAGGAACATTGTTTCACAATTCAATAATATTTTAATAAATTCATGGAATTTTCTGCTAATTTAAGGATTAGGCTTTTCTTCCAATTTATATAATCTTAAAACCCCTTGAAAATTTTTTAATTATTGTTGACATTCATAATTTAATACCCATTTCAGATAGATTTTAAAGTTTCTTATAATTTCTTCTGGTCATTTTCCATGCTAAGAGATTACTTTCCAACTCTCATAATCTTTAAATTATTTAATGATACCCATGTAGCAAAATACAAATGGCCCATCAACGGCCAACAGCCGGCAGCTTGAATGCACCCGGCACCATTGCTGGGCCTGAGATGGCAACACCAACGTCATACTCGGCCCACAGCTGGCCCACCATTGCGCGAAACACCGTCATTGGCCAGCAAATGGGCCGGTCACGTGCTGCAATACTGCTGGCATACCTACTCTCAAACATCAGTCTCGTGGTCATAGACATTTCGTCAACTTGCCATAGATGGCAACAATACATCTGGATGTATTGTTATAATTGGGCCACTTATGTAAGCCCTTCAGACGTTTCGTGCCAGGAGTCACCCAGTAGTGCCTTCAGTACAACAAAGGTTTGCTGACTGTCTCTTGTTACATGGCTAGGTTGTGTTAAATCACGACATTAACAAATGAAATCTTAATTCAGGTAAACATAAGTTATAAATTTGAATAGGATTTTTAGCAAATTTCTTATGTTTGAAATTTCTTGACGGTCGAAATCTTTTTTTATGTAACGAATAACGAATTATTAAAGTAATTAAGCGTCTCTTAATAATTTTAAGTTCTCATAATCACATTCATAAGTTAAATAATTACTTACCATTTCCAATTTTTTTAATGCTTTTAATATTTGGCTTATTCAATAGTCGAAAATGATTTAAATATCAATACATTTTTTTGAGTAAGTAGCATTGTTTTTCTTCATAATATTGCAATGTGCTTTAGGTAAATTCAAAGCATTTTTTTCAGTTATAAAAAGGCTTGGTAATCAAAATTTAAATGCCGAAGTTGAAGCTTTAAATTAAAAAATTGACGTTATAGGTATTAGTGAATTATAGTCAGCGGGGGGAGATATTTCTAGTTGCGTCTACTTTAATTCACTTCACAAACATCTCCAATGCATAAATTATTTGGCACATTGAGGTTGCACTGAAATTAAGACAGTTGTGTTATCTCAAGTACACGCTCATTTTTTTTTAACAGCTACTTAAAATTAGTAGTCATGGCGTTGGCAGAAGTTTAGGTAAGCACTTTGGCGCTCGGCCGAACATAACACTCGGTAGAAGCAGATGATTCTCGAAACTTGTTCTCCTTGTGCCAGTAAATCTCGCTACGCCTCACGTTCGCTTATTGCGTTGCGTCGCGCCGGCTGTAACCCGCCTCACACCGCAGCAGAGCCGCGAGCTAGGAAACTGATGCTTACTACTCGCATCCGCTGTGTCAGGTCTTCGTGGTTCGCGAATAGACGTCTGCAGACATGCTATCTGTTGCGGAAGTCATCGGCCGGTATCTCACGATGCTAGAGATAATTTAACCGCAGCATACGTTGTTCTTTTGTTTATCGTTGCCTGTTTCCTTGTATCTATTTCTGATTCTGAAGACCGCAAATTCACGTCAGTTCGCAATAAGAGGAAGACTTATTTGAACCAAATTTTTTTTTGTGATGATGGTAAAAAATATACTTTTTTATAGCCAAAAAAGGGACTACGTCAACTTAGACGTACTACATTTTGTTAGATGAAAAAAAAAATCATTATTTCTTCATTCTAAAAGTTGCTAAGAGACAAAATATTTTATTAACGCGGCAACAACAAACCATATGAAAAAAAAACATTTTGTTGGTTAACAAACATTACTGTTAGTATAGGGAGCCAGCCGTATCAAAACCCTTTCCTACGTTTTTGTTTCCGTGCATGTCGTTGTAAATATTAGTAAAAGCCTAAGTAAGCAAGTCTATAGTAACCTAACAAACATCATTGGGACAGAAACCAACTCAGATCACTTTAGTCTGATCTTTATACATTACATGTATAATACATTTATTTACCAAGTACTGAACTTGGTTAGCGCGAAAGTTATGTTATTTAAACCTAAAGAATTTTGCGGTGATCATTATCCCCCCCCCCTCCGCTATGGTAAATTTTATAGATTTTTCTTACAAGTAGTGCTAGGGTAGTCCACCAAACAACATGTATCATTAAGTAGGAAATCAGACACTTGTTTTCCAGAATTGCGATCATATATATACTTCAAATTGATCTATCGATTATTCTATAATATTATTTGAGAAACCATTTAACTTACATCAGCTAAAATTGGTATGTTTGCAATTCCAATTTCAAACATAAATGAGCCTATTCAAGGATTAATCTGTCCGCAATTTCGTAAGGTAAACGGATATAATCCGTTACGGGGGGATGCTTTTGTTTCAGTGGTGCAATGACTACGCCACTCCAAAAACTATAATTAAATATGATAATTTGCCCACAATTTTCAATAACAAATAACTTTCTTTCCACGTATGTAAACAAACATTCCTTGGCTTTTACACGAATTCATGAAGCGTTTGCGGACGGAGAAAATTTCATAGGAACTAGCTTGCATCGTGTATCAATCAGTTAAAGTACGTAGATCCNNCCGGTCTAGCATTTACGTATTGTTTTCCATAACTTAATTTTGAGATTCCATATTTAAAAACCGGCCATATTATAGCACAGGGAACATCTTAAATGCCACATTGTAACAATAATCGAAGCTTCCCTTATTATATAACCGAAGAATTTCTTGCTGTTTTAGATATTCAGAAACAAAAGGGCATACATGAAGTGCCACACACCGTTAGTCGAAGTAATATCCACCGGCATCCAGCATCCTTTGCTAACGTGCCTCCAGCTGCGCAATGTCCTGGAGGTGAAAATAAAGTGTCTTGGACGCAAAGTCCTTCAGTGCTTGCCGCAAGTTTGCCTCATTTGCGAAGGACCTTCCCACGAAGGTTGTTTTACAGGAAATGAAACATTTGATAATACGGCGGTGCAAGATCCGGGACGTCTGGTGGACGAGACAGCTTCTCCCGGAGAAGTCGCTGCACCGTAACCCTGGCCACCTGCACCACGTGCTGGCTGGCATTGTCATAAAGGAGCGGCACAGTCTTGCTATTGACCAATACTGGCTCCTTCTGCTCCAGTGCCTGTCGCACAACTGCTGCGAGTACGAGTCCACATTGATGGTTCGACCAGTTGGCAGCAGGTAGTCGTGCATATGTTGGCGTGGGTGTAGCTGTGGTCTTGCGGAGTGACGCACACGTGTCCATGGTGACAATCAATGCCAGGGACTCTTGAGAGTGTCGTACAGTGACCACTTTTCGTCACGGGTGAGCACTCCATATGGGTGCGCTGTTGTGCCGACAAACAACGATAGATATGCTATCGCCGTTGTTGCTTGTTGGCTTCCAACAGTTTGTGGGGTACCCACTAGCTCAACTTGAACGCCTTCTCTATGCCGTGCAGGTGAAGTCTGACTGTTTCATCAGACACCTGAAAGCGTTCGGTAAGCTTGCCGCGCGTTTGATTGCTGTCCTTGCCAGTTGCTGCCTTCAGCGCCTCGTCGTCCAGAACCCGTGGCCGCCCACTTCGGGGTTCATCACAAAGAGACAGATCTACCGATCTGAACTTCTGGGACCGAAGCCAGGCGATGCGTTAATTTCACAGCATTGCCCCTAAACGCTTGGCGTATTCGTCGGCTTGATGCGGCTGTAGACAAGCCCACCTTAAAGTCATAAATTGGACCACCCCGCGCAAAAGAGTTTCTTCAACACCTTCATCTCTCTTCGCCACTGCTAGCGCTATGGCTGCACAACGCACCTGTATTGTGGTCATGCAATGTCCTCACACCCAACCCGACCGCTTTTCTAGCACGTAACGCACATATTTACATATCAGTCATCACTTCTTCCCATTCTACATAAAATACGACAAGAACTCATTTGGTTACGGTGTGGTTTTTGTCTGACATGAGACAATATTACAGTAAGTATTCCTGTACGCCACAACAAGATATGATTGTTGAAATCACACCTTGAAGATAAGTTAAGACGAAAATTAAATAAAGCCAAGAAAGAAATTACGGACATTATGGCGCTAACATGAAAAATATTGCAACAAGTTATTATTTAGAACAAATTCGTTGCAAAACCAAACCAAAAAAGTTTAGCATAAGGAGTATATATGACAGGGGTAGTCATTTCCGTTTTATGTAATTATTTTAGTTGTGAAATAACAAAACAAACAAGATTATTTACAGACAAAAATTTCCTTTTCTGGTGCACTAAATGAACATTCATTAAACACCAGAATATTCAAGAAAATCGAGAATTTTTGTTTCCTTAGAACTTTTGGCAACATAATTTCTTACCGAAACAAAAAATAAAGTTTTAATTGTTCGTTTTCGTTTTAGTATACCGAATATTTGCACAACCCTACTAAATTTTAAATTACCACAATTTTGAAAATAAATACCCGGCTTGGTCGAGTACTATAAAGGTGTGTTGTACTTACTAAATACTACATGTGGATCAAGTTTGTACAAATTCGGTTCACAGCTTCAAAATTTCTTTTTTGGGAAGGGGGTGGAACATACATTCCAAATAAACATTCATGTGTTTACACGAGCCTATCTCTCCTTACATATTTAATATTGTATACATTTTTAACGGCGAAGTAGTAGAAATAAATTAAACGTCAGGAATTAATTTTGTTACACTTATACGAGGGCTGATTCAGATGTAATGGCAACTATTGTTTATCTCCCGAGAATGACCCAACACAGGAAATTTACTATGTACAGTTGGAAGTGTACGACATGTACGTTTTAAAGGTGACACCACATGGGGTGTGGATGCAAGAATGTCCGGCAAGGAACAAAGACATTCATGGCTGCCTGAAATTACAGTTTAATTGATATATTCTCGTATTCTCGTACAAATTGTATACGCTCATGTTAACGGGTACGTATCGTACGTGTACAAGCTATTTAACATCCTTCAAACTAGTCTCCGAGGTTGTCCACGGTTCGTTGCCAGCGATGAGGCAGACAGACGGGAAATACCATCCGCTGCATGAGATCCGTCAATGTGCGCCACCTCCCGTCGAAATGCTGTGACGATGTCTGCATCATAGAGCATGTCTTCCCGAGGTTTGGGGTGCCACTAGAACTCTGTTCTCATCAGGAAAGAAACTTTGAGGCTGTGGTGTTCCAGGAAGTATCAAGGATTCTGGGGATGAAACAGACTAGGACTATAGACTTACAACCTCACTCGGATGGAATGGTCGAGAGGCTTATCAGCACTCTTGAGCAGTACCTGTCGATCTTTGTGGTAGACAACCAAAAGAATTCGAATTCAAAGGTGTCATTGTTTATTCTTGCTTACCTCTCAGCAGTTCACGTGTCCACAAGGGAAACACCATCAAGGATGCTGTTTTTAAAAGAGCTACACCTCCCTAGAGATCTACTGTTTGGCCGACCGACAGAAGAGGAATTTGCAGCCCTTGATTATTCTAATTAATTATGCAACAAAATTTTTGGCATTCGTGATTTTGTTCGACAGCACCTCAGTTTAAATTGTGACTGGATGAAACTGCATTATGATAGGATAATGTCTGTCTCAACATCTTCCCGACAATGAAGCCAGTAGAATCTCAGTCGAACCCTGTCGAGGGTCTTATTAACACCAAAATGCCCACTGGCTGCCGCATCAAGCAGATCTTTAAGATTTCGGGAACCCTGAATTCTGGAAGGACCAACAGTAAAATTGTGTGTTGTCCATCATTATTTTCTCAGTTTCTGTAAAGTGCACCATTCTTAATACGGGGTAATTCCATTATGCCCAGTATACTTTGACTGCTTTGCTCGGAATAGATATCTCTTCCCATCTTGGCTGACAGCCAGCTTCTTTCCAATTTAATAATGGCTGCAAAGTGGGATCATTCAGCTGGTCTTTCCTAATACTCTCATCACTCCAGGTAGGTAACCGATTTCAAGATAAATAGGCTTGAATTATTGTCCTCCATACCTTCATCGATTCACCATTATTTTCTTCCTAGTGTTCGCAATTACGACAAAATTGCTCAAATGACCTCCTGGACAGTACATCTGCATTGCTGTGAAGATGTCCATATCCATCCTGTATTTCAAAGTAACATTCTTAAAGATGCTGTATACAATGGACTATGTGACCTTCGGGGTTCTTGAAATTTAGTAGCCAGCATAATGAAGTATGGTCGTTTCTTAGAAAAAAATGTCTGCCGTAAAGGTAAGGGTGGAAGTGAGAAATTGCCTTCACCATGGCCAGAAGCTCCCTGCATATAACACAGTAATTTCTCTCAGGCTTATGTAATACCTTACTGAAGTAATCTAGTGGTCTTTCCTTCCCATCATGAGAATAATATAACACTGCTTCAATGCCTACATCGCTAGAATCAGTGTCCAAAATGAATACACCCTCACTTTTCGGGAAACCCAGGACTGGTGGAGATATCAGAATTTCCTATAGCTTACTAAAACAATCTTCACACTAGGTGGTGCAAAGTTATCTCCTTTGCGCCACAGTCAGTTCATGTAGTGTCTTGGCGATCTTAGCGAACCTAGGTACAAATCGACCATAATAGAAAGATAATCCTAGAAAACTCCGCACTTCAGTTTTGTCATTTGGTGTTGGCCAATTTATTTGGTCTTTTCGGGGTTTATTTAGATTCCATGGGGACACTACATGTCATAAGAAATTTATTTTCTTTTGGAACAGGTAGCACGTCTGGAATACAGAGTTTAAGTGTGGTAGGTTCTCTTCAAATGTCCTTTCTGTCACAACAATGTCATCCAGGTAAACCTGGCAGATATATAAAGGCGAAACTTAAACCAAAAGGGCGTTCGAAGGTGGCAGGGGCATTACAGAGCCCATAAAGCATAATTTTGAACTGGTGGGTTCCTTTCCCTTGGACACAAAATTCAGTCTTCTCTTGGTCATCTGGTGCTATCTCGCACTGCCAGTACTTACTCTTCATGTCCATAGTAGAAAACATTTGTGAACCTGATAGGCTGTTTAATATATCATCTATCCTTGGAAGCGGAAAAGAGTCTTTATTTGGCACATTATTTAGCTGGCAATATGCTGCACAAAACATAAGTGAGCCATCTTTCTTCTTAAAAAGTACAATTGGTGACGACCATGGACTAAATGATAGTTCTATCACATTTAACTATTTCATTTCCTTCAGGATTCCCTCAACTATCTCGTGCGAAGCTAGTGGCAGTCGTCTTGGTGGCTGCTTTATGGGCCTGGCATCTCCTATATCAAAGTGATGGCAGGTCATTCCAATGTCATTTCGCCCATGTGAGAAGGCATCCTTATTTCTCTGCCTTAATTCAGAGACAGCCTTCTCCTATCGCCAGTTTAGATTTTCATTTGTTCTTAATAGCAGTTCCTCTGGTACTTCCGGTAAATAAAATTAAATTTGTTTTACTCTAGAATCTTCTGGAAGGTTTGGAAGTACCTGCATCATCTGATTGCAAACACATATCACTGTCCCCTTCTCAACATGAATGACATTGGAGGTCAAATTAATCATTCTAACTGGAAAACTGTGAGAATCATAAGAGACCAAAGTCCTTGCTACGACTTTGCCTGGCAGGATCCCAATACTCTATGCTGGCTCACTTAGACCCAAATATCTTACAAAGTTTCCTTGATATCTGCCCGTAAGAACAACTTCACTAGAAGCGAACAGCAAAGTGGGTTAACCACATACTACTGGGTAGCTAATAGGGGAGGACATATCATGCCATGTTGACACCACCAACTTTGTACTGCCTAACCTTAGCACACCAAGTCAAGTACCGATACAGCACCCCAGCCTACATAGTGCATCAAGCCCAAAAATACATTCATCCTCTATTTCTGCTACGTAAAACTCGTGCTCTATGCTAAGGCCGCCAAGCTTCAAGATCACTTTTCTCTTACCGATATCTGGCGTGGTCTCACCTGTTACTGTAGTCAATATAACACCATTCCATGCTGTCGTCGGGCGATCGCTAGGGATAATGCCCGAGGATGTCTGGTCTTACTACTGTTATGGTCACCCCAGTGTCGACCACCATCTGCCAAGGAACATCATTCAAGCTTCCCTTCACAAGTATTGCATCCCAATCCTGTTTCACCTACCATACATGTAAGAACATTTGGGCCTTCCCTCAAGCAGTCACCGACCTTCGCGCCCTAATAGCTGTGTTTACAAATTTCCCAAATGTGCTGTATTCTCACCAGCCTCTCGCTGCCTGTTTTTCTGCTGCTCCTCCTACTGCTGCTGCTGTTGTTGTCATAGGCAGTAGGCTCTCAGGTGTCCCAGCTGTCCACATAACCAACACTCGGGTCTTTTAGGTGGGGGGCGGCGAAGCTCTATAGCACAGACCCTGGAAGCGATGTCCCCCATAAGCATATGCATCTCTTTTAGAGTCATCTTGATGTCGTTGTCATCTTCATTAAGCACCACTACCCATACTGGACGTCGGTGAACTTCGCGCCTCGCTCGTTCACAGAGCGGCCGCCTATAACAATATGTAACTCACCGTGTTTAAATATTCTTCTAACACTTCTCTTTTTTATACTAATATTTTAACAACATCGCAGTCTTAAATTCCTACTTAATAGTTTTTATTGAAAAACAGATAGTTCTTCGAGCAGAATGTCTGGTGCGATCACAGAACAGAAGTCTAATTCCTGAAATTCAGCTGGTGAATGGTTCTGTTATCAATTGTCTACTAATTTGTTCAGTGTACGTGATGTATTACAGCCATGGACTTAGGAAGAGGTGGACCGATTTTAGTTTTCTTTGCATGTCCGCAAAACTGACGCGCCCATCTCCAGTGCAAATTTCAAAAGTTGCATGTCAAAGTTGTAAACATGTTTGCTTACATTTGAATTTTCAACAGAACCACACTTTTATATGAATAAAATACGTTGGCCAATTTGAATATGGGACCGCGGTGGCTCAGCGGCTAGAGCGTTCGCCTTCCACCGAGGCTAACCGGGTTCGATTCCCGGCGGGGTCGCTCCCAGAGAATCGCGTGAGAATCGTGCCGGACGTTGCCGCTGGTCGGAGGGTTTCGTCGGGGATCTCCCGTTTTCGTTGCCCTTGCATGCTCCCCTCGCTCTACTCTCGTCTGCTGTCAAGACCCCGATGTTTTGGGCTTCCAAACTTCTCCGCTTCACTTTTATTTTTTTTAATATAATATATTTGCATTAAAAATATGTCAGAGAAATTGGAAAAAAGTATCAACGCTCTTACTTAAATAAACAGTGTTATAACCTCAAATGCTATCGACGTTAAGTGCTATTTGTAGGGAAGAAGTCCGGTGTTGGGACACGTAGAGTTTTTACTGCGCAGCTCACGTACTTGCTCTACTTAACATTCCTTCTACTATTTACGTCCTGAGGAAGTGTTGTGGACGGACTTCCAGCACAGCCACTGCCATCTGGCGGCGACCTGAGCAGCGGACCGGAAAGTCTGCAGCCGTCGCAGGACACGGATGCAGCATCGCCGGCCTCATCGTCCATCGGCAACGGTCCGCTGCGTCCGCTATCCAAACCACACAAAAAAAAATGCGATTTTAACATTTTTGTTTTAGTAAAACGTGATAGCCTGCAGCTAATATTAGCCAGTCATTTTCTCGAAGTTGTACCCATCTGAAACTTGCGGTACCGATATCTTTGATATTTAAGAGCTCTTAGCGAAGACTGTGTTTGCATTGCAAGTATTGTTACAATTCGCCAGGGACGTATCCGAGATCGTGAGAGATGGAGGTCTTGATAAAAATAAAATAACTAGATTTAATTTGTTAGTTTATTTACAATTAAATAACAACATAGACAGCTATTATTTACAACCCAAAAAATGCTTACCTCTGCCCTTTCACTTATTATACTACCAATGAACGTAACATTTAATGCCAGCCTCAATTTTGACAACTTAAGTCTTTACTAGCTACAGTCACCCAATCCTCACCTCTTTACAAATATACCTACTATCATACGATCAGAATGTCCATTGCCATGCTGCATCAACATCATTCCAAATGTATGTCACTCACGTATCCAGTCCTACTTTCAGACAGTCTAGCCGGCCAGTCTCGCCACCTACTACTCTACCGAAGCTCGCAGACTTCACTCACTGGTCTCTCCGTCGCCACTCGCTATTCCGATAGAACCGTACACCTGGCGCTGAGGGCCGCACAAGCCTCCAGTGTCTTGTATAGCTGAGCCGACCCGACCCACAAGGTTCTTCGTCCCTCGACTCGCGCTGAGGGGGAAGGGTGGCGATGAACATAAAATTCGCGCAACGACTACCTAAATCATTCAATACTCCAGGGTCGGAAGCGGCATCAGTTCCGATAGTTTCTTGATCGCACGAATCAGTATTCCGCGGCGGCGGTTTGCAACCCTTCCTTCTCTTCTGCAGTGCCAGTGATGCCTTTGAAGCACTGCGCCTCCCACGTCCTAGGGGGAGGGGCAAGGGAAAATACGCGGAACGGCTGCTTGTAGAGGTGGTTCACGATAGATTGAGCACTCTAGAACTCAAATTTTGAGAAACGTCACAGCCCGTAACTGCGTGTGCGTAAGAATGTGCGTCACTACACAGGCGTGGGACGCACACTCCTAGTTAATTTGGCAATGAAGTAGGAAATGTATTTCTGAATACGACTCTGTGTTGCATGCAACTGCAGTTTTCAAATTTATGGCTAGTTAAGATGTTATTTTTCAATTTCATGCACATTAAAGAAATTATTGGTGTATAAATGATGCATTTATTTCAAAACATAATAATCGTATTGCGTCAGGTGATCAGCGCTCCGATAATGGCCAACGGTCCATTATTTTGGTTCCTTCTTTCTTTGCGATTGTGCTGTGGCTGCGAGGCAAGCTGCAAATGTGGAGTTGAAATTATTTGTGTTTTAATATTTCTCGTTTAATGTTCAGCTTATTTTTATGTGCTTTGTTTTATTACAGGTTTTATAGTATTTATTTTTGTTGTAATGTTTTTGTGTAGACGTGAGTTTTAGTAAACCACAACAAACGACAATCCAGAGTCAAGAGTACATCATCAATTTGGTTGAGAACATTTATTCGTTAATTTATCGATGAGTTACGAAGCACTGCAGCATCTGCAGTGCATTTTGGCAACGTGGTTGCCAAAATGTTGAAACTTTCACCTGCAAACTGTCCAGAGGTATGCGTGATCGTGTTTTTGCGACGACGTGTTGCCTTGATCAGATTTCCCCGCCTTTACCCGGCATGTTAGTGATGTCATTAATTAGTCGAAACAAAAAACAATCGAGTAGAAATTGGCATCTCAATATGTGTTTTTTCAATAACTATATATGAATGCAAGCATGAATGTAGCATAAATGCAGTTTTAATGTAGACATGTGCATTTTTTAAGTGCATATTATGTCATCAGTTTGACCGATACTAGAAAAAATTATCATTACGCATTTATTTACACCAAACTACGTACCTCTTTTTTTTTAAAAAACTCGCCTTGATAATAAATACAAATTTGGCCGTCAGTTATTAAGGTTAATATGACACATTTCGAAACCTTGGTGTTTTGTAATGAAGGTCTTACCTCAATCTGTGTTTCAGTGTTGTTTTTTTATCCAAACTTCCAGTACTGTCGTCAGTTTTACCATTCTGAACATAACATACAGATCGCAGTTTTATGCTACACTCAAGTTATTCCAACATTTAAACTATAGCAACATCTTGGAGCCAGTTTGGTTAACTCTGAAAGAGCGGGGGAAAGGGGAGATACCCGAGAAAACCTGCTGACCAGCAGTGACCATGTTTTTCTTGTAACAAATTACAAGTTCTTTACAGTTAATTGTCAAATGTTATAACGTCATTCCATGTACAGCAGCAATGGTTGTTTGACAAGGATACTGCCTCTTGAGAAATGTCAACAATATGTTTGTGCATTATTAAATAATTGCTTACATTATCATAAATTACGGTATTTGCATTGTCGTATGAATTTATTTTGGAAAAAAATTTCTGCTGCATTGGCTGATAAAAATTTGCATAGGCATTGATATTTAATGTGGCAATCAATTACAGAGCGTAGCCAACACTCTAGACATTCAGAGCTCTGATTTACCAACCAATACGTGTTGTATATACGTCCCGCCTACAGTCGAACTCCTCACTGCTCTGATGTTCGTAATCGAACCCAGACTCCCGCCTCTCATAGACTCCTGGCTCGGAGGCCTGTCGCACTTTTATATCAGTCACCCTGGCCATCTGGAAGGTTCGACGCACCCCGAGTCGCTCTGAGAGAAACGAGGTCAGTAATCCAGAGCATTCTTCGGATAAACGCAGAAATTCAATATAACCAAGGTCAGGAGCGCACCCCGCAAAAGCGTTTTCACGGCGCAATGCAGAGATATGCGCGGCGGGATGCTTTGTGTAACAGATACGCGCTTCCTGGTTTATCGCTCGCCTGCCATTCAACACATTCCATTGACTTGCCCCCCGCCCTTTCATTCCAGCGCTGCTCCATACTCACCTCAATCACCCTCATCGGCTCTCAATACCTCTCTATTAAGAGCCGCCCAAATATCTTCACTCACTCACTGCATATCTATATGCGCAAAGTACTGACCCAGCGTGCAGTCTTTTGTCCTGCTGCATCTAACTACAGAAGTTTCTGCAATGATACAGATAT
Source organism: Clitarchus hookeri (assembly GCA_002778355.1). Lineage (NCBI taxonomy): Eukaryota > Metazoa > Arthropoda > Insecta > Phasmatodea > Phasmatidae > Clitarchus > Clitarchus hookeri. The sequence goes on from NQII01003223.1 coordinate 147,891, forward strand.
TACAATGGCGGCATGCTGCTTCGTAACGAGTTGAATGCACGCCCGTATAAAAGTTTGGCAGATATCCACGTAATAAATTAAGAGGTAAGCCTGTGTGAATATGCCGTTTCCAGCAACGTTACAGAGCTCTGAAACCGTGTTTCAAATGTGTGTGATGTGTTGCCCTATCTCGTCTAGCGAGTGAATTATTTTCGTATATTACACAGAGAATGCGTTTAACAGTTTCGTAATAAAGACGTAAACTTAAACATGTTGCAGTACCTTCAAGCCAGGAAATAATGAATTCAGTATCTCAGCCGTGATTAAACAGGCACCACAGGATGGCCACCTGCAAGCCCAGTGCCACCATGGGACAAGGCCCAAGAGCAAGGTGAGACTACAGGCGAACAGAGAAAATGCCTAACACCTATAAAATGGCAAAGGTGTATTCAATACTATAAAAAAAGGCCTAGTTCGGTGGATGACGTTCGTTACCAAGTGGCCATCGCCCACTTGTATAGGCAATTTAACATTTTCCTTCTACGCCATCCCGGCAACAAAAACCCTCACTTTACACCCACTACCATCTAACTCACCATACTCCTAACTATCTTTCTACTACAGGGAATAATTTTTTTTTTAAATCACATCTTTTTTTGGAATCGCATTCATGGAAACTCCATTGGGAACTCCTCTCCCGTGACAGGGTTGAAAATATTAGTAACTCTCTGGGCACCAAGACATTCTAGAACATGTATGTAGTGATGTTCCGTTGGTGACAAGCATCCACTCAATTTTCACAGCTGCAAATCTTTGATTACTTGTTTTCTCTCACTGTCTGGCACTGGCAGCTACAGGGGTTAGTGAAACTGGATAGCTGATCCAGTGACACCCGAATTTCGCGAAAACATTTCACAACAGGATCCACTGGGGATTCGTGTTCGGAGGGGGGGGGGCTGCCCAATTGCGCTCTCCCCCCACCAGAGTGATGCGCAAGTGTCACTCTGGTTAATACCAGTGCCAATTGAAGGAAAGTTACCCGCCCCCTCTCTACTAGCACTTTTTCCTATCATAATAAAGAGCATGATTCCTATCCTCTGTCTCCTGTAGCATTTTCTGTTAAACATGATAATGCATGAAACAATTTTTAATTATTTCCTGTCGAAAGGGTTTTTACGGTGACTATGCCGGTTTTTCCCTTTCTCTTCTAATTATAGTTTAGCTATAAGTACACTTAGGGAGGTTCTCATGGCCACAATCTGGCCATGGCAGCCCAATCCCTCTTTGCCATGATGCATGTCTCCTTGGATGATACTCCCTTCCTTGTAGGCGTATGGGGCTTAGCCCTGAGACGCACTTAACTCCCGTCCCTACCGCGGGCTCATATAACACTTAGTTTTAGAGTAGTTAGTAAAAAAAAATTGTATTTCACAACCAGTTGTATTTCATAATAGTGAAGCTCAGACCCACTTTATTGGTTGAATTATCTAATTGTTACGAGTCTTAGGTGTATGCCCGCGAATCACAGACTTACAGTATCGGAGTTGCCTAATTCTGGTTGGCCAGTCAATTAATAAAATGTCTTCTCACAAAGAAACTCGATCAGTAAGAAAACGAAAACTGCTGGTATGCCTATAGTGTATTGACATATAGCATATGCATAAATCATTTCGCGAAATTCGGGTGTCCCTAGGCATTTGTAAATAGCTCTCAGTTGCCAGGCGGTGAGAACTTGGATTACTCCGGTGTTGTTTTTTTTTCAGCATGGAATATAAGTAATTATAAACTCTTTTTTCTTATTGTCGACATTACGAAATATAAATTTTACATTTGTGGAACGAGTCCTCTCAAATAGGAACAGCAACTGGAAAGGTTATTAAAAAGAGTATTTTGTCATGTCTTGTGCATGTGTGAGGAATACCCGACAGAGTGGAGTAATGGACGAAGCACCGCGGAGGAGTCTGAAGTCGCGACTTGTTTTGACGCGGCTGACCTGCCATTTCTCGGCCGGCAGTGCACCTCAGCCCGTGACAATGCCTCCTCCGCATCGAACCATTAGATAATGCTGTCATCCTTCTGTTTCCAGGGAGTCGACTTACTTCACTCCTGGCGACACACTATCGTGTCTGTTGCAACCTTCTCCATTTGTACTCTCGGTCTAGTCTTGGTTGTGGGCTGCCAAGACAGATTTTAATACAATTCTGCAAGTCATTTTACAGTGGTAAAGGACCACATGAGAGAAGTGGCGGCAATGTAGATTCGTGTGTGTGTGTTGGTGTGTGTGTGTGGCGTCATTCAAAACAGCAATGCATGGGCGTAGATGCCGTGAGGTTATAAGAACCCCCACTGGAATTACGATGACCACCATGGAACCCCAAACTTACTTACACCATTCCGATATGATCATAAGAATATGTGGAACTACATGACATATAGATTATAATTTTTTTATTAACAGTAATGTCTCTTAAATTTGATTTCGCAAAATGATGAAAGATTTCATTTCATTTCTAGATTTGCTTAAAAATGAAATCAGTTTGAATGGTTTAATATCCCAAATGTGTTATTTTACTCTATAATGCAACATTTTAAATAAATTATTTAGACCGATAAGTTGTAATTAAATTGTAATAGAGCGTTTTATATAAGTATCATCTACGACTGTCGGCTATACATTATTGAATACTTCCCAAGGCTATCTGTGTGTTTCATAAAATGACAAGCGGACTAACATTCATATTTTTTTTAAATAAATGCAATTATATTGCATCGTAATAAAAAAAAATTTTATTTGAAAAGGGCGTGTGCGTATAAGCTGAGGTAATGTGATTAATAAAAGGCTGTTTTAAATATGGAGCCTACTGAAAAAATATGCTTTCTACTCGCTGCCATAATGAACAACTCACGTGTGGTCGCACAGGAAACAAGTTTCTTTTGGTTTCTTTATGGTGTGCGCTACTGGCGCTCGCCGGCTTTGTTTACCTCGCCGTCTGCCAGGAGGCGCTGGTGTCTCTCATTACTCGCTCGGCGTATGTGAGCACGAAGTGTATGTTGTTGTACTCGTGATTCTCAACCTTATGTTCGTATTTATCGGAAGGTAGCTCAAAAACGTATGCGGATGTGAGGAACGGCTAACTTTGTTTGTTTTGAGGCGGAGAGGTGGTGGGTTAGGGTAGGGCAGTAATGTCTGTCCATTGCAAGATGGCAGCTTGACAGTTTGTATTACATCGCCTGTTCGCGCGCTTGGACGGTACTGGCTGTCTTGCCGGTCACAACGTGCATCATTGTCAACCAACTGTCAAGTTCACACCACCTTCGCGTTCACATGGGAAAAGTAATGTTTAGGGTGTTATGTAAGAAGCGAGCACAACAATAATGATTAATTACACGGATAGTTATATTTCATAATATGAATACTTCGTAATTAACGATAATTTGTCAACAAAGCGTTATAGAAGAACACTGTAAATGAAGAATACTCGCCCATACATCTGCGTCTGGAAATGGTTCAATACCGTCCAAGTCGCTGTTATCTGAAGAAATATTTTCTAAATAACATATTTTTTTCGATATCCTGCACGTGTCTAATGCATTCGCGCCACTTCTCTGCGGTGACGTCACTGATTGCGGTTGGTAATAATATTTTTACCTCTGTCATTTTAAACGAACTATTTTGTATTACGACTTATGCTTTCACCTGACTCCACATTAATTCAGCGGGGTTCAGCTGACAGTGATAAGAAGGAAATAAACAGTAAACGACCCCTGACTTAGCAGCCATTTCATCAACAACATATTTATCGTGCAAATGCTTGCACTGGTTCACTTTCACAATCAGCTGTGCTTTTATAGTGTCACTGTCAAAGACGATACTTCTGCCTCGTAACCAGCTAGTAAATTCAGTTTCCCTATTTTCGTGGGAACTTGTTTTTTTAGTTTCGCATTATGGCAAGGGGCATTGTTCATGATAATAACAGCATTTTCTTCTAACGAGGGGAGTACTTATTAAAATCACTTAACAAACCCTTCGCTTGTCATTTCTTCGTGATAGTCGTTAGAAGTAGTCGACATAAATGACAGAAATTCGCCTTAAACAAACCTCGCGTTACTCCCAATGTGCAGTATTATTAATCTTTTGTCTTCCTCCGGAAGATTTTTTAATCCTGTGGAAAGACCGTCCAGAAAAGCCATCATTTTGCTGTTCACCAGGGGCGGCTCCTGTCAATGGGTGCAGGGGCACGTGCCTTCCCAAAAAAAATTTAACACGCCCCANATTTTGCTGTTCACCAGGGGCGGCTCCTGTCAATGGGTGCAGGGGCACGTGCCTTCCCAAAAAAAATTGAACATGCCCCAGCAAAGAAATACTTTTTTATGCATATTTATTTCATAATTTAAATGCACAAGTAACCCATTTGTTCATAAGTTCTGTATCACTAGAGTGCGTATAGCGTGGCCTTACTTTAAGTGCGGACGATGTTTTTCCTCGCAGCTTTGGGGCACAGACGGTCTGCTCCCACACTGCTATATATTTTTATCTTGCCGAAGGCACACGAGATGTCTCGGAAATAGCCGAAGCGAGGTAGAATCGGGGCACAAGCCACCTGTGCCTACACGGTTCACGCAGTGTTGTAACAGCTCGATAGATGGCAGTGTTGCATCTCGTCTGCGATACTTATTTAAATCTATCGCAACAATGTGTTTTCGAGGTCATAACGCATTATGTACGGTTACTGTTACAGTTTTATAATCAAGGTTTGATAATTAGTGAATATTTTTAAAAAGTGCATGGCATCACAGTTTTTAAAGTTTGTGTAGTATTCAGTTTTTTTTATATTTATACACATTGTTTTTCTTGTTGTAATATGCCACGTTAATTTAAAAAAATGAGTAAACAGAATTATAATTTTTTAGGGAAGCAGCTAGTGTACCATGATATGCATTAAGGCTCGGCTTCACCTATTATACAAAAATTCTTCGTTTTCGTGTCATAATTTCAATTTAAGAGATATTACTTGAAATGTTTGATTAAATAAATTACAATTTACTAGTTGTTTCATACTTTTGTATATAATTTATGCTTTGTGTTATTTCCTGCTTGCAAAAGGCAGAAACTTATTGATAAAATATAAATATGTCCCTGACTTTTTACAACACAGGCAATTAAATAACTCGTAAAATGTAAATTTTCTATAATCGGACATTATTAGTAATCACTCTGAATCCGAAATTATGACACGAGAAAGAAGAATATCTGCAAAGTAGGTGAAACCGAGCCTTAAATGAAAGATGTCGGCTCTCCGAGACCACAACTTACGCTAGCGCGAAACCTAACACGCTCAGTAGAGATACTATGCGTATAATTCTAGTGAAAAAATTCAGTGAAGCCATTTGGTCAGGTTTATATGACAGGATATGATGATAAACCCGCGTTTTATTGCTTTTGTTGTGTTCTTTTTGTTCTGCGATATGCGAGCTACTACAGGTGTCGTCGGCCTAAATATTTTGAATGCCAAGGTTAAGAAACATATAGAGAACAAACTGCACTTGCAAAATGAAATGAAAACGATAATGCTGGGGAGATAGATATAAGAAATCAGTTTGATAAAGTATACAGACGGTCAGTTAAAAAAACATAATGAACTAGTTGAAACAATAGATACGTAAATACTAGAATAAAAGAATGCAATAAATTTTGTGGCTTTTTTGAGTTGAGTCTTGGGCATAATGTTGAAACTGCTAAGAATATGGTGTACTTAGAGGTTAGTTAGAGTTCGTTGCATCTTAAATAAAGTATTGTACTAATATTTAACTTTGTGCCCTCCTTCGAAACTCTCCGTGGAGCCGCCACTGCTGTTAAATGTGATGTCAATCCCCATATTTTTGAGAAGGAGCGCCATTCGTACAAACACATTTTGTCTCAATAATAGACACGTCCATCGCCCCGAGGCCTGTGCCGCCTCTCTGAACAGAGATACTCACGGAGCCACAAAGATGCAGCATGCATGCCTTCAAGATACAGCTCGCATGCCTTCAAGATACAGCACGCATGCCTTCTGCTGTTCATGAAGGATGTATTCCTGCGACACTTCACAAACTCAGAGTTTAAAATATTTAAGCATTTGTAAAACATGGAGCGCTTGACTTTCGGCAAGTCGGGGCAACTGTTGACTGAAAATGTAGCACTTTGTTTATATTCGGGAGATAATTTATAAATAAACATTCATGCGCTTGAAGCCTTACGGCACCTTTCACAAATTTGTCATACTCATCGTTTAAATTTTGACACGCACGTTTTTTGGTTCGGCGTTGTTAAAACACCTTTCACTTTGCATCCCGTTCTTGCTCTAAAAATACTTCGTTCTGAAACATCAGTTTGTACTGAAACGAGTTTTAACTATGCATATAGCGTACTGGCAACGTAGGTAATTATTTACACTTCGCATTGTACATATTATTTAACACTCGTTTCAGTCCGCTTTGTAAGGGACTCCCACTTCTATGTTTTATCGACATATGACCCGCCGCGTCCGCCATATTGCACAATACTGGTCACCTGGTGTGTTTTTATTTAGAAACGGAAAGCGAATAGTTACAGTATTTCCAAACTGCAGGCACATATTCGCTCCTACGCTTCAATAGTAATGTACTATTATAAAGCATTATAGAAAGCAACTACATTAGCGTATGGTATAACGCGGATTTCTGTGATTCATTAAGTACTCGTTTCCTTTATTCGGGTGATGGTCGAAACGTTGAGGTAAAACGGGGTAGGGTGCGCATGCCAGCCGTGCAGTAATCGGCTTTCAAGTACAAACATATACACACACACATACACACACACACACACACATTATTAGCTCTGCACTAGAACTGTTAAAACGAAGTGACTTCGGGTAAGGTTAGCTCATTGTTCAACTAAATACGTGTTGGGCATTTCAAGTAAACTTCAATACAGCTACGATATCTGTAATTCAATGAATATATTGAAAAAAATTAAAACACGAGTATGTTAAAAGAAAATTTAAACGAACGTGCCCGCCACTGTCTGAAGAAGTGATTCTTTTTACTGTTCTGAAAGCAAATCGAGAGGCGATGTTAGAGGCGTGCACAGAGGACGAAAATAGGCCTACGTACACGGTTTGAAGACGAGATGATGAAGATGGTTGTAGGAGCGTCTCAGAGTGTCGTGGACGCGACGTGAAAGGCAGAGGCGACCTACGTACATTCCACGAAGTTAGCTAGTAGGGATCATTGCAGGGGANAATGGGCTTGAAAGTAGATCTTTAGCAGGGCTTCAAGAAAGTCTCTTCCAGTCATGAACCGACTATAGTAGTAATCATTGCAGGGGGGAGTGAAGAAGGGGAGGAGTGGGGGGCAGCAGCCTCCCAAGCCTACACACAGCCGGCTGTCGGCGTGCCTACGCGTGTGTGTGCGGTGTTTGTTGTGTCTGGCCCGCGCTGAAACAAGATACGGTCCGTTTGATGTTCCGTGGCACCCAGCCACCGCACGATAATTTGATACCGCCGCATCCCGCCACTTACTATACGGGCCTGCTGAAACACCGAGTGAGGCGGGGACAAAGCACGTCTCCTCTAGCCGCCGCCGTATCATTATCTTCAGCGTTGCCAACCCTACTGATTTTTCACTAGATCTACTGATTTTTTTTAAAAATCATTCTACTGATCTACTGATTAATTTCAATAAATGTAATAAATCTACTGAATTATATTATTTTCAACCGGTGTTTTAATATAACATAGAACAAGTTGAAAATGTTATGTTAGGCTACATACTTTATTATATGAACATATTGTGATGCTGTAGTTCCGCTTACTGTTTAGGGAATCCCAACTCGGTCACCTAGGTTTCCCAAGTTTCTACACAAAGTTGGTACACTGTGGTTGAGTCATTCCGTTATTTGAGTCGAGTCCTTGAGTACTGACTTGAGTTGGCCGTTACGTTTTTCTCTCCACAGAGATGCGTTCTTCAGTGAGGTGCAGTGCAGTACAGTGCAGTGCAGATAAGTGCAGTGCAGTGGGTAATATTATAAAGCAGTGCATGTCAATAGCAAACACTGATCAAATATGGTAGTTTATTTTATATTGTGTGATAACCTTCGTCGATGATGAGTGATAAACAAATGCAAAAAAAAAAAAAAGTGACAAATTGTCAAAGCTACAAATCTGAGCGCGAGAGCGATGAAAAATTGAAAGGCTTGTTAAAATCGAGAATAAAAGGGGATGGTATTGCATATTGTAAAGTGTGTGATTCTGGCATAAATGTAGGGACATCGGGAAAATCAGCTTTAGAAAAGCATGCAGAAAGGTAAAAAAAAAAAAACATCTTGAAAGTGCCGAGAGAATAGTTGGTCAAAGATATTTAACTTCGTTTGTGTCTCAAACTACCATGTTAAACACGAACGTAAAATAGGCAGAAATTCGCCTCGAAGCTTTTGTTGCTGAACATGATATTTCATTCAATGTCATGCAGCATTTACCTTCACTGATCAAGTTTGTCAGTCCAGATTCTGAAATTGCAAAGAAAATTGCTTGAGGGCGAACGAAAACAACTGCTATTACAAAGCATGGACAGGCTTGGAAAGTAAAGATATTCTTTGTGAAATTCTTCGAAAAAAATAAGTTTTGAGTAATCGTAGACGAGGCAACCGACGGCAGCTGTAGAAAATATGTGTGTATAGTTGTTAGAGTAGATTCTGATCAATGTAATATTAGTGATGCATTTTGTGACTTGGTATCACTTGATTTAAATTTGTACCAGCACTTGGTTAGGTCTTTCGAATAGGAAAACATTCCATATAAGGGAAATGTAATTGGGTTTGCTGCAGATGGGGTTATGATGGGGAACCGACCATCTTTGTGAACTCTCGTAAAGGGAGACGTACCACGCCTGTTTGTTATAAAGTGCATATGCCACTCATTCAACTTCTGCTCCTATGCTTACGCAAAACTACCTGCTCCTGAAGATTTAGTGCCAGAAATCTACAATCATTTTCATGCCAGTGCAAAGCGCGCGGAAGTATGAAAGGACTTTCAGGCTCTCGTCAAAGTCAAGCCCCATGAGATCTCGCATCCTCGTCAGACCAGATGGCTGTCTCTATGCAACGTAGTTTGTTGTACAGTACATATTTAGAAACAGTACGACGCCCTTGTTCTTTTTTTCACTCATGCTGCTTTGGAAGATAAATTGTTGGCTTCAGAAACGATTCCTCAGAGACTAAAAAGACCTATGCATAAAAAACTTTATTTGAAATTTCTAGAATTTGTTTTGCATTAATCTGAACAGGCAGATGCAAAGTGATAATCCTCAAATTCACAGTTTACGCTCAAACATAGCTGCTTCAATGAAAACCATTCTTGAGTGTCACATAAAGCATGGTCACTTGAAAAGTGCAGGTGTGGAAAAAGTGGAATATCGAAACACTAGTGTATTCTTACGTATAGAACAAATGTATTTTGGTGCAAGAGTTTAAGCTTCACTGAAATCGATCAATCTTCCGGCGCAAGACATAAAGTTTTTCAAAACAATATGTCTTGACTTCTACATAGAGTCTGTTAAGCAAATTCTTCAATGATTCTCCATTGAAGACCAAATCATGCTGGATATTGAAATGTCAGAACCCACAAAAATGCTGACATACCAGTCCATTGCCCCTCTCGTGGCAGCATTTCCAAACATAATAAAACCAGGGAATTTCCAACAGATAGACACAGAGTGGCGTTTGTTACGCAACACTGAGATTTCACATGGCAATAACATCCAAAAATTTTGGTTTTGTGTTAGAAATAAAAAAAAATATGGGGACTCTTCTACGCCAGTGTTTCCTCGTATGTCAGAATTTGCGCCGTGCATTTTAAGCCTTCCTCATTCGAGTGCTGCAGTAGAGCGGATTTTTTCTTCAGTCAGTTTATTGAAAACTAAGACAAAAAACCAACTGGCAACAAAAGCTGAGCTGGCTGTTGCTCACCAAGAGGTTGTTTTCAAATTCCAACTGCTATTAGTTTGCTGTCACTAGTTCAATGACAAAGAAAGATAATATTAGTGCGCAGAGACAATACAATTATCTAAGTGAGGCGTAAAAATGAAGGTGAGTAAATTTTACCTGCTTGTAATAAAATAATTTATTTTGATGTATAGTATACAGTAATTAAAATATTATTACAAATCAGTAGTACAGTTATCAAAACACTAGTATATAAAAATGTTGTGTGTGTTATTTTGTTGTTAAATATATATTTGGTTTACAGTGAAATTAAGAGCTGTAAAGATATATAAACATCGATTGTTCCATGTTTCATCACTTTTAAAATATCTACTGAATTTTTGAGGTTCTGGCTACTGATTTCTTTAGTACAAGGGTTGGCAACGCTGAATCTTCCTGGCGTGCCTGCCGAACACACACACTCTGTCCACCGTACCACCGTTCAAGAGAACGACGCCGATCCATTCAGTGTCGCCAACTTCCTGGGGAGGCAATGGGCGTGTGCGTTTCTTTACATTTATGGGGAAAGCGCTGATCACGGAAAATGAAAATTTCTGGAGATTTTTTTTTAAACAGGGAATGGAGTTTTTGTTCCTATTCTAACTAAATGTTTATTTGCAATCCAGTTACTGACAACACTGGCGCTACTGTTATTGTCTGTCGTAAAACACAAATTAAAGCGCAAATTATTATTAGGGATTGCAGATAGTTTGTTAGCCACTAGATACTACTTAATAATATGGGAAAATGTCTCATCATATTCAGTACGTTTAGAAAATGGCGAAGAAAAATAATGTTTCTACATACAACCACAAACAATCGGAGCTCTTTGCTCATGGCGATTCCGTTGTTCTAAAGAACCCTTTTTTTAAGAGCACGCCACCTAAGGGTTCCGCCTGCCTGCAGTTATTTTGCGCTTTAGAGGCATCGAAAAAAGTGAGCTCTAAGACAGACTCTTGTTTGCTCGCCACTTGCCTTATCACCTCTACGTGCAAAGCGCTGAACTGGCGTGCAGTCTTCCAGTCGACGACTCGCCTGAACGTGACTTGAAGCTTTGACCCATATAACTTTATGGCGCGCTAATAAAGATCAAAGTATGACGCGTGTCTAAAGACAACTCTAAGGTTTCTGTGTAGAAAATTAAACAGCTAAACTGGTTCCGAGTTCACCAGTTTTAGCTGTTTCCACG
>NQII01003223.1:159292-184888 GCA_002778355.1 Clitarchus hookeri
ATCTACATATATAAATGCGAACGTGTGTTTGGATGTTTGTTTGTCCCTCTTTCACGTCGCAACGGAGCAACGGATCAACGTGATTTTTTGCACAGAGATAGTTGGAGAACCGGGAAGTGACGTAGGCTACTTTTTATTCCGAGAAAATATCTTATTTAAATNACATATATAAATGCGAACGTGTGTTTGGATGTTTGTTTGTCCCTCTTTCACGTCGCAACGGAGCAACGGATCAACGTGATTTTTTGCACAGAGATAGTTGGAGAACCGGGAAGTGACGTAGGCTACTTTTTATTCCGAGAAAATATCTTATTTAAATTTCTTATTAAAATTCTTATTGGAAAATGAAAAAATACACAAACGGAATAACAATGCAACTTCAACAATGCAACGACAACTATACAACGTCAACAATGTAACGTCGCAACCGAGCAACAGATCGACGTACTTTCTTGCACAGAAACAGTTGGACGGCTGAAAGTTGATATTGGCTACTATTTATCGCGAGAAAATATCTCAAAAAATTTACTTTCGCGAGTCNGACGGCTGAAAGTTGATATTGGCTACTATTTATCGCGAGAAAATATCTCAAAAAATTTACTTTCGCGAGTCGGATTACCGTGCGCGGACGTGGAGAGCAATGTGGCCGGCGGGTGGAAGCGCAGTAGATGGCAAGGGAAGACTATTAAAAAAAAAATTAAACAATAATTCCGTAGTCCATGCGAGTGGAGCCGCGGTCACAGCTAGTCTTATATAAATCTACTGTCCTTCGATTTTTGCACCGTTTCGTATTGTTACAAGTCGCCTGGAGATTATACGAGTTTGTTGAGGTTGGAGGGCTTAATAAATGTAAATGATCTAAGTTTCTTAATTGGTTTCCAATCTTATAATTATACACACAGCTATTATTTACAACAATAAACCAACTATCTCTACTGTTAAGATTTATTATTATTTTCAGTGAGCGCAATATTTCACGTCTTTATATTAAATACAGTAACTAGTTCCTCGCTTATTGTTTACACATGCATACGATCAAAATGTCCATTGTCATACATCAACCTCATTCCAAATGTCTGCAATGAACGCACCGAGTTCCATTTTCCCACAGTCCAGTCTCTCTCTCTCTCTCTCTACTCTGCTGATACTCGCTGGTCAATGTGCCGTCGCTTGTCGCCTACCACACGCCTGGCTCCGGTGGTTGTCCTCGACTCTGCACTGCCGACCCCGCCGCTTTGCTTCACCAGAGCAAGCTCCTCTGCGAGGGGGTTGTACGAGCCCTGGGGAGGGCCCTTGTCCTTCCCGGTATCTTTCATTTGAAACGCGGCGGACCGGGAAGGGTAACTCTCTCCCCCCTTCGCACCAATATATTGTCTTCCTGAGCCTGGCTCGCGTGATTTTAGGGCAAGTCGAGTTTTTCCCGGCACAGCCGCGCTCTCCCCCCACCAGAGTGATTTTCACATCGCTCTGGTTAATCCAGCGCAAGATAAGAAAGAAAGATCCCCGCCACCTCTCTACTAGTTTCTCCTCTCCCAATAATAAAGAGCATGGTACCCACCTATCTTTCTCCNCCACCTCTCTACTAGTTTCTCCTCTCCCAATAATAAAGAGCATGGTACCCACCTATCTTTCTCCTGTAGCATTTCATAATAATGCATGTAACAATTTTTAATTCTTTCCTGCCGAAAGGCTATAAGTACATTAGGGAGGTTTTTCATGGCCAAACTCGGCCATGGGAAACCCAATCCCTCTTTGCAGCGATGCACGTCTCCTTGCATGTTTTTCCTTCCCTTGTAAGAGTAAGGGGTTAGCCCTGAGACGCAATAATCCCGTTCCTACCGCGGACTAACATAACACTTAGTTTTAGAGTAGGCTAGGAAAAAAAAAACCCGACAAGCCTTGGTTCCCATCAACATTTAACCTCCCTCCGACTCTGCCTGCACAGAGATCGTGGGAGGAGCTATCGGTGAGGCTGCAACCTACTTTTGTCCCTTTTAATTCCGTATTTTGAGGAAAGCAGGTTTAGTTATAGATTGGACGAGAATTTATTAAAACCCCCGGCCAGTATTTTATTGCTGGCAGCTGATTCTAAGGCTGAATATTCCCGTGAGATGGTACTTATAAATATATATTTATATATTGTTGTTGTTTGATCAATGCACTGCCGACACAGAGGCGCGCCACGGTTTACGTACATGAGAAGACGTGGCCTAGAATGTTTCTCCCACCTCGCGTCGCACTGAGGGGAGAGGTAGGCTAATGACCAGAACTTTCGCGAAGCGTCCACCCAACACACACAATCTTACACGGACGGGAGGCATCAGTTGCGATTCCCCTTAACGCGGCATGTGTCAGTGTTACGCGGTGATCCATTTGTAACTCTGCCGGTGCTTCCCAGGTTACCGGTGATGCTCTTGGGGCACTGCGCTTCGCAAGCCAGAGAGGGTTGCTAAGGGAAAGGACGTGGAGCGGCTGCATGTAAATGAATTTCATTTGTAATTTTATAAAGCGTCACTGTTGTGCTGTGAAGTAAGATGGGATGCAGCTGACACGCTAAATCAACAGATAATACACCTAAAAATGTCTTAACCGCGATTCGAACCGGCAATATCATTATGCAAGGATAGCGCCTCCGCGACTGTGGCCTCGGGAGCTACTTGTTTTACATTACACCCGAAACGAACTTATGTTTGACGAAAGGAAATGTGTTAGGTGTAACGTGAGAAGATCGTAGTCTTAGTTATACTCTGTCCGCCGTAACAACCATCGCGACATATCTCTCTCCTAGATGTGNAGGGGGGGGGGGGTGCTGCTCTGCTTGTTCATGTCACGAGCGGATTCACGCATGTGCTGTGAAAGATGGTCGTGGCACGTAAGAAATTAAAAAGTTATATTTAAAAGTAGTGTGAGATAGATGTACATATATGTTACGTCTCAGCCAGATGAACAAGGACAGTTGCCTAGTTTCGATACAATTTATTAAACGTGGAAACATTGCAAGCAGAACAAATCTCCGAGTTACTGGAGGGAAGATGTCACTCAGGTTCGCTTGCGTTGCCAGAATAATCTGCATGATTCTAAATTTGTGTAGTAATAATAATAATTTTATTTGGTTTTTATATATGCGTGTAGCTTATTGCTTGTTAAATTTTTTTTATTAATATTTTTGTTTGTCCTGTAGTGGTTTCAGTAATACATCACGTAGTCAGTACTTGTAAATAAAATACACAATTCTTACATAAATAAGGTATTGCATTGTGTACGGTTTAGAGAAGTAAACTTTCGCAACTGCGCACACTTCCGTGATAACACAAAACAGGTCTTCGACTCTCCTATGAGTACAACTGCATCTGTTTCGTGTTTCAATGAACGAAAATGATTTAAATTCACGTTCGGTAATGTTTCATGCGAGAGATAAATGACGAGAAATATATAAAAGGCACTGTATTGCGTTTAGTTTACACTCAGAATGTAATGTCGTGTTGCTAATGTTGCGCACGAGAACAAAAACACGTGAGAGGTATTATGAGCGTGGACGCGGTCGTTCAGCAAGCTTGCTAGGAACATGGCGCGTGCGACCATGATGACGTGGTGCGCAGTAGGGACGTGTATTATTTATTCTCACCACAGCNATTTCTTCTCACCGTGGCTGATCGCAGACTGCCGCACGGAACCTCAACTCCACCAATCCCAAGGCGGTAGGTGAGTATAGGGATCGTGCGAACGACGCGTGCTGCGCTCTTGCGCCAGTCTCGGTAAGCTGTGGGTGAGACGCGTGCAGGAAGCTTGACACGTAAATACCACTTTCCAGTGTCTTATTTAACCACGATAACGAAACACAAAGGAGCTGCCAACATTGATGTGTTGTGGGATGCAATGCCACGTTGATAAACAGACCCCCCGGTTGTTAAATTGTCAAGTTTCCTACCAATACGCACCATAGGTTCAGAAGTAAGCTCAGATTGTGGCAGTAAAGCGTGACGATATCGACGGAAAATTATGAGCGACGGGAAAATATGAACTTCCGTTTACGCGATGTTCTTTGCTCGAAGAATGCAGAACAACCGATTCTAACTCGTGTTATTTTCACATCGGCGTTATAAAATTGTTAATCTGTACCGTTAGTAAATTAATGTGCGTAATTCGATTAAGTCTGTCAGCGCTTTCTTAATACTGGACACTTTTAAAAAATTGTACGTACGGACTTTGCGACCGTTCTAAAATTGTAATTCCTTAATTCATTTAATCAAATTTTCTATTACATTTTTTTTTTCAACGGTATCATTTATCACTTTTTATACCTTCGGATCTGCTATTAAACATTTTTCACTGTTGCATTCCACTTTCAACATGATGAGTGAAAGCTCAGTCAAATTGTTTTATACGTTTATACAACGCAATCTTGTCCAGAGGTGTAGAATCGTCATTTTCGGCATGTGCAAACTTAGATTTCAATATTTCAACACTCAATCCCTTCGAATATAAATTTTCGCGAGTACGCTTTCATTTCCCCCATTGTTGTACCGTGGTTGCCACGGAAGTATGTCTCTCGCAATTAATAAACAAACGCAGCACAGCGATATTGACCTGCTTCACAGTCGTCTGCTACGATGTTTCTATTTGAGACAATCTGCAATTATTTTACAAAATAAATATTCTTAGAATTTACAGTTCTCCACTGCCTGATTTTCACTTTGAAAAATGCAATACTTGAACTGAGAATTTAAAAGAAATAAACTAGTTTAATTAAATGCCATAATAAAACCACGTTTAGCGCAACACCGTGTAAAAATACTTTAATTACCTGAACTTTGACGTTATAAATGGCCTTGTGGACATTCGTTTCTCTCAAGCACTCGATATGTATTTCACGCCCTTACAATTTCTAACGTAGAAGGTTAGTTTACTGTTATTTCAATTCCGAAATTTTTTTCATGTCAATTTTCGGGAGTTAGACGAAATCAGTATTCTCTGAAACACTTAGGAAATTATAGTACACGTTTCTCCCAGCGACGTCATAGTACTGTTTTCTGTGCCTGCTTGTCTTTCTCTCCCACTCCGTTTCTACCGCCATCTCCGCCAGGGGCGCCACCAACTAAAAATCGCTCATTCGCACGCTCCCTATTGGTTGTGTTGCCTGTCGAGCAGTCTGCTGTCAGAATCGCACTATAAAACAGTTAGTAAAAACAATCACTTTATAAAAAATATGTTTATATTAGTTACATATTTGTAAGAAAGTGAATTCTTTAAATTTAGCGTTCAATAATTACCAATATTTTCTGTCTGATACTCGCTGCGTGCGCCATTTTGAATAGCACGATCTACGTGGTGCATTTTCGCCGCGAAACCGAACAACATACGAAAATATTTCAAAGCTCAAGCACAGAGTGTTTTAATTTTACAGAACAAATAAANAAGCGTGACGATATCGACGGAAAATTATGAGCGACGGGAAAATATGAACTTCCGTTTACGCGATGTTCTTTGCTCAAAGAATGCAAAACAACCGATTCTAACTCATTGCCTCAAAATACATTTTATATTTGTGTTGTGTTATTTTCACATTGGCGTTATAAAGTTGTTAATCTGTACTGTTAGCAAATTAATGTGCCTAATTAGATGAAGTCTGACAGCGCTCTCTTAATACTGGACACTTTTAAAAAATTGTACGTACGGACTTTGCGACCGTTCTGAAATTGTAATTCCTTAATTCATTTAATCAAATTTTCTATTACATTTTTTTTTTCAACGGTATCATTTATGACTTTTTATACCTTCGGATCTGCTATTAAACATTTTTCACTGTTGCATTCCACTTTGAACATGCTGGTGAAAGCTCAGTCAAATTGTTTTATACGTTTATACAACGCAATCTTGTCCAGGGGTGTAGAATCGTCATTTTCGGCATGTGCAAACTTAGATTTCAATATTTCAACACTCAATCCCTTCGAATAGAAATTTTCGCGAGAACGCTTTCATTTTCCTCATTGCTGTACCGTGGTTGCCACGAAAGTATGTCTCTCGCAATTAATAAATAAACGCAGCACAGCGATATTGACCTACTTGGCAATCACAGTCGTCTGTTACGATGTTTCTATTTGAGAAAATCTGCAATTATTTTACGAAGGAAATATTCTTAGAATTTACAGTTCTCCACTGCCTGATTTTCACTTTGAAAAATGCAATACTTGAACTGAGAATTTAAAAGAAATAAACAAGTTTAATAAAGTGTCATATTAAAACCACTTTCAGCGCAACACCGTGTAAAAATACTTTAATTACCTGAACTTTGACGTCATAAATGGCCTTGTGAACATTCGTTTCTCTCAAGCGCTCGCCCTGTATTTCACGCCCTAACAATTTCTAACGTCGGAGGTTAGTTTATTGTTATTTCAATTCCGAAATTTCTTTAAAGTCGACTTTCGGAAGTTAGACGAAATCAGTATTTTCTGAAACACTTAAGAAATTAAAGTACACGTTGCTCCCAGCGACGTCATAGTACTGTTTTCTGTGCCTGCTTGTCTTTCTCTCCCACTCCGTTTCTACCGCCATCTCCGCCAGGGGCGCCACCAACTAAAAATCGCTCATTCGCACGCTTCCTATTGGTTGTGTTGCCTGTCGAGCAGTCTGATGTCAGAATCACACTATAAAACAGTTAGTAAAAACAATCACTCTATAAAAATATGTTTATTATACTAGTTACATATTTGTAACAAAGTGAACTCTTTAAATCTAGTGTTCAATAATTACCAATATTTTCTGTCTGATACTCGCTGCGTACGCCATTTTGAATAGCACGATCTACATGGTGCATTTTTGCCGCGAAACCGAACAACATACGAAAATATTTCAAAGCTCAAGCACAGAGTGTTTTAATTTTACAGAACAAATAAAGGACGCAAATAAAACGTTTAGTTACGAACTTGGACTTTAAAAATGACAACGTATCGCCGGAACTATTTTGTGCCGCAGGCGTACTGCGAACCGAGCAGCGGCCAATGGCAGTGTTTATCTGTGGTGCCGCCTTGGAATGGCTGGAGTTCGCGACGGGATCGCGTGTCTGCAGCGGGATTGTGCCGCCGCCCGTCTTTAGTGAGGCGGAACGGGCGCGAACCGAACGGGCGCAGGGTTCAGCCATTTCTTGGTTCGCCGACCACGGCAACGAGGACCTTCTCGGTTCACCGATTTCGCACGCATCGAGGACGTGGCTCACGTAAAAAAAAAAAAGTTGTGCGTTACGTAAAGTCTCTAGATAGCGTGTTAATTTGCGCCAACACCTCTTCAACTTAACAGCACCGAAAACATAAGGGTCAACACTCCGTAGTTATCAGTAAGTCATCTTCGCCTTCTTTAATTTTTCTAGGGTACGCGGTGGTGTAGTGGTCAGACTACTCGCCTCCCACCTAGGCGAACCGGGTTTGATTCCCGGCGGTGCCACTCCCGATGTTGAATCGTGCCGGACGATGTCGCTGGTCGACGGGTATTCTCGGGGTTTTCCCGCCCTTTCATTCCGGCGCTGCTCCGTACGCACCTCACTTCACCCTCATCCGCTCTCAAGATTTCAATGTTAAGAGTCGCCCAAATCTCTCAATTCAACTCAGTTCAGCTGAGGGACGAATAACGTTGACTTCAAACACATAAATGCTACCCCCGAGCCCTCCGGCATAGTTTAAAACTGCTTTTTCACACCACTGCATTTCAAAATGTACTGGTCGGAAACATGCAAAACTATTATAGAGACCTGCAGTGAACTGCAGACATTCCACTTACCCCAGTACCCGCAGCACGACGAGAACACTACACGCCAGTTCAGAGTTTCGCTTATAGGGGCGATGGGACACTGGGCGTGCGTGTCAGTATCGCCATTATAGCCCTCTTACTTCTATGCCTCAAACAGCTACAGGTAGGCGACGCTATTAGTCGGTTATCTCCATCAACACAGTACGAGATATCGCATCAACTTCTGAAACGTTGTTACTTTAATCAACACGTTAGCTGAAACAAAACTATGTGCTGAAGAGCATTTTAAATTTGTACGAACCAAGCTTTTAAAGTTAAATTTCTCATATTTACCTTAAATAACACGAAGAATATTATTTTACAAATTATTTGGTATTTTTACAAGTTACCGATATTTCCCGAAATAATAAAATATCTTCCCATCTAAGAAAAAAAAATCTCTTCAGCAGTTTTATAGGCCCTCCCTGGCTGGCACATAAATTGCATTCAAGAAGTTTGGTAGAAAAATCGTGACTCAAAAACTTAATTTTCTTTAGTCGTGCCTAAACGCGAAAAGCACAAAACAAAATTGTGCCCAAAGACAAGTTCAAAGTTATCATTTAAACTCCAAGGATTATTATTTTTTTAGGTGCGAAAATGGCTAAAACGGGTATTTTCAGAATCAGTTTTATCTGGTAATGTTTCTGTACAGTTGACGGAAAAAACACAAATGGTACTGTTATCTTTATTGACGTGGCGTCACTCCTCAAATTCACGTTCAGGTAAGTCGCTGCCGGGAAGACTGCGCGCCAGTCGAGCGTCTTGCTCGTAGAGGCGATGAGGCAACTGGTTAGTGAGCAGGAGTCGGCCTTAGACTCAGTGAAGAGATGTAGGCGGCTCTTAACATTGAGGTCTTGAGAGCCGATGAGGGTGAAGTGAGGTGAGTATGGAGCAACGACGGAATGAACGGGCGCGGTGGAAACGCAAGATCCCCGAGAGAACCCGCCCGACCAGCGGCATCGTCATGCAAGATTCCCACGTGCTAAAATTATTACGGTTACCCCGCTGGGAATCCAACCAGGTCCGCCTAGGTGGGAGGCGAGTGGTCTAACCACTACACCACCGCGGCCTCTCGGCTTTAGAGGCCTCGGGCGCGCAAAATAGTTGCAGGTAGGCGCGGCCCTTAATTAATAGCGAAGGAAACCGTAGAAGCGTGAGCCTTGATCAGGAGAAGTTGCAGATATGAGTGAGCAGGAGAGGGGCGGCTGATATGAGTGCGGAGAGGGGCGGCACAAGAGGCGGCTAGGTCAGTGCTCCGAGTACAGGCCATTCACGGTTACTTTACACTTTTCTGAAGCCCTGCTAAAGTTCTACTCTTGATTAGATACCGATTACGTATCCTTCCGCTACATGTAAACACAAACACTGCCATGTCACTACGTTTTAACTGTCAAATGCTTTTTTTTTTTTTACTGTTTTCATATGTTCAAATAATTCAGTCGTATTTCAAAAACCATTTCGTACGAATGTTCACAATTGATATAGGCCAGCTTTATGACTTTTTAACAATGTCTATGTTGGCGATAGTTCTTACGTGTATTATTTTGCATTGTTAACATATTTGTTATACACGACACATCACATTACACATAATACGCGTTAATGTGTGTTGCGTTATTTCGTTAAAAGGATGGCCTTGGTTGGAATAAAAATTAGAACGAAGGGACACCAGTCCAACATAAAGAGACAGTAAATCCAAGCACGCAACTCGTATCGCTTATTTCTTGTACGTAGCAACGACAAACTTTGAAGACAGTAGTGAACATGCACACAAATAAGCCTACCATAACTTTTACTCCGCTCATATTTGTATACATTGGTACTCGCTGTTTTCTAGGTTTATTTAATTATTTATTTAAATTTATCTGGCTGGGCTTAGTATATTGTTCGGGTTGTGGTAAACATTCAAATCACAGAAACGTAAGCACGTTGCCCAATTGTGTTTTCAAACACCTAGGGCACCTAAACATATGTGACTTTCAAACAATTAATGTACTGTTAAAACGTATAAATTTTACACGTCCTATATTTTAAATCTTTCTCTCTCTCTCTATCTCTCTCTCTCTCTCTCTCTCTCTCCCTCTCTCTCTCACACTCACACACACACACACACACAGGTCCAACTAACGTAATGGCAACAATACTATTTCACACACGCAGCGGTCACGACGCACTTTACAGTATATTTATTCCTGGCCGTGGGAAAACATATTTATCACAACATCGTAACTTGCCTAGGAAGGTTAAAAAAAACACAACGAGTACAAACTTGACGCTTCGTTCGGAAATACGCCATGTCATGTCGGCGTCGCCAGTCGCCACTTCTGCCAACTTCGGATTTGTAACCGTCCCGCCATCATATCTAAATATATTATAATAAGTATTCAAACAATAAAATCTCGTTTCAGTTGTAAATTAAAAATTCAAAAATTATTATTTTTGCTGNAGTATTCAAACAATAAAATCTCGTTTCAGTTGTAAATTAAAAATTCAAAAATTATTATTTTTGCTGTAATAAGTATGAAATATGCTAAAATTGAAAACACGTATAATTTTCCTGCTACTACAAGAGGAAGAGAGAGAGAGAGAGCGAGAGAGAGAGCGAGAGAGAGAGAGAGAGAGAGAGAGAGAGAGAGAGAGAGAGCGAGCGACAAGCTCCGCTCGGCCTATTGAATTTTCTTCCTCGGACGAAAAAAATACCTAGGGTCTACGCACGGTAATTTGCGCTGATATTTTTAAACCGTAACAATGAAATATATTTATTTCAGCACTACTTAAAGATTCAAATATATAAATAGGCAACGTTTAATTTACAAATAGCATACCAAAAAAACTAGGTTAAAACAATATTTATCTGCGAACTATTTCTTACTAGCCGTTGCTAAAACATAGCTGCTCTCACTGTTTTTAATTCGCATTTAATACAAAATAAATATTACAAGTTATAGAAGACACTATCAATTTCAAAGTAAATAAGTTCTTATGTCATGAAATAAGTTAATCACAGTGGTATACAAGTTATTGAATAACCGATTGACATGTTACGCCTAGGGTATTATTATTATTTTTTTTTTTCAAATGTTCGTTTCGAAACATTGGAAGAAACCGTGTATGGACGATAGCAGTGAAGATGCAGGTGANAGTTAAAGTTTCATTTATTCAAGAATACAGTACTTTAAAGTTAATCACAGTGGTATACAAGTTATTGAATAACCGGTTGACATGTTACGCCTAGGGTATTATTATTATTTTTTTTTTTTCAAATGTTCGTTTCGAAACATTGGAAGAAACCGTGTATGGACGATAGCAGTGAAGATGCAGGTGANTTTTTTTTTTTCAAATGTTCGTTTCGAAACATTGGAAGAAACCGTGTATGGACGATAGCAGTGAAGATGCAGGTGACGACGAGAGGAGCGGCCACCACAGGCGGGCTGGGCCTCGCCCTCTGACCACACTGTGTAAGAGCTGCAGGTAGGTCGTCGCTCTGCGAGCTGCCGACAAGGTCAACAACCAGTCCAGGCGCCTTACTTACTCGTCTCCCTTCCCGACACAATCAAGGTCACTCACCCACCATCGCCCTGCCCCCCCTAAACAAGGCACTGCACCGCCACTGCTCCCCCCATGGTTGTTCCGACGCTAACGACAATCTTACAATAACACTACATGTCACACATTCACGTTGGGCCGCAGTAGTGCAGCGGCTAGAGCGTTCGCCTCCCGCCAAGGCGAACCGTGTTCGATTCCCGGCGGGGTCGCTTCCCGTGGGAACCGTGCCGGACAATGCCACTGGTCGGCGGGTTTTTTCGGGGCTCTCCCTTTCCTCCTCACACTCGCCGTTCTTGCATTCCGGCGTTGCTCCGTACTCACCTCGCTTCGCCCTCGCCGGTTTTCAAGGCCACGATGTTAGAAGACGCCCCGAACCTACCCACCTCACACCTTCACGTAAATAAACGGAGCATAAGAGAGTCACGACTTCATTGTGATATTTTGCAAGTGGCCCGGTGGGGAAACTACCCCTCGTTTTCCTGTCTGGACAGGGAGCACGAGGGGTAGTAGCAACAAGCACGAGGCTCCCCTCCCNGGCTCCTTCCACAACCCAGAACCTCCGCGACTCTGTAGGGAGAATTGGGGCCATAAATACGTATTAAAGTAGAAATAGAATGGCATTTGCTTATTCTAAGTTTTTAAGAAACCAAGTCATAAAAGTATATTTGTAATAAAAATTTAGGCCTATTTTCATTTCATTTCTCTTTTATTGCCCTACTCATTAACAATTGTTTCAACATTAGTGTCAATACTTTCTTACGTACAACCATAATGATATTAGGAATGTTCTACTTTAAATAAAGGTTTACTTAAATGTTCTACTTTAAATAAAGGGTTACTTATAAAATGAGATTTCCAAACCATCCAGAACGGAAATACGCCAAAATTTTGTTTGGAAATAAACTGTTATTAATTATTTTTTTAACATTTGAATAAGTAAATTCTAACAAAATATTTTTCAGTATTAAATATATATGCATTCATGTTTTATATGCAACGTAAATTGTACTTTACTGACAATTTTCTTTGAGTGTGTATTAATTTTTTTAATGATTTCTACAAGTTGNACGTAAATTGTACTTTACTGACAATTTTCTTTGAGTGTGTATTAATTTTTTTAATGATTTCTACAAGTTGTACAGCTGAGTTCAGTGCTCTATTACAATCCACTCTATTTCTACCTTACGAAGATAGAATATATATATATATATCTGTATTGTTTAGTAAACATATGAGAATTTTAGGTTGTTGGCTTTCTTCAAAATAAATAAAACATTATGTAGCAAATATAATTCTACCAAATATTTGAAAAGAATTACATTGTACATGCAGGCGGTACTGATTTTGTATTTCGCACAGTCGACCACTTGCTTTCTCAGAGAAACCATCATCTCGATTTCGGGTAATGCTTAAGAGATCGATTGTAGTTGACGCCCGTGGAGTGCTTACAGCCTGTCTCACTGTCAAACGATCCTCTCTGCTTGTGGTCCGCCGGGGTCGACCCGTGCCTTCTCCACTGGTAGCTGTACCCTCCTGTTCCCACTGCGTCCAACACCGACTCGGGTCCAGGTAGAACTGTTCAAGGGCGAGCAGTGCGCCGAAACACCGGACTCAAAGCCTAATTTTGTGGAAGGAGGTACAACATAGCATTCGTACCTCTCCCTAAATTAAATTATTATCATGGCCTTTAGTACCTCAATTAATTGTGCACCAGAAGTCTTTATTATTTCAGTAAAATGTCTGTTTCTCAGCACTGTATTCGCTTCGTACTAACAATATCATTGGCTCACGCTTCAATGAAAAATTTAAGTTATGTTATAAATTTATTTACCTTTGTTTTGTATCTCGAGCATACATAAGAAGTGTTGTTCTCAACTTGGAAATAACGAAAAATTATTTCGTAAATATGAAATGCGCAGAAGAAGATAACATTGTTGTAAATACGTTCAGAATTGCTATTAATGCATTTTTGTTTTCATTCCGCTGAACGAAGCACTTAAAATGCACAGACTTAACCGATTTCATGTGTCAACATGCACGGGCAGTTGCAGTTGGTATGATTCCTTAAAAAGAATACTGTGCTATTTTCCAAATGGAACATGGCTACATTGAATTGGGAGTTTGCACATCCTTAATAAAATTCTTCATTAATACCACTTCCCTATCTCCGCCAGTTGAAAAATCAGCCCATGTATGACGTGGTTTGTTCTTTCCTACATATGCCTTGTATCACAAGCGTTTCATACTTCTGTTAACATAAAATTACGTTATTTTTGGTTAAATTGAAATTTTACGTATATTTTATTCATAGCTTATAACATTTTGTTTATAATTAGTATGGACATAATCAGGGAGAAAACAGGAGTCTCGGTAACGCCTAGTAAGAAACAGCTCTCATTACACTGATTACGCACAAATGCGGCGCGTTGTCCCTTTGGTGTAATTTTCTGGACTCGGTTAAGCTTTCATTGTACGAGGCGTAGGGATATCGTGGAAGCAGAACTTCAGCAGGGCTTCAGAAAGGTTGGATGTGACCGCGAATGGACTATATCTTGGTTGGCTCTGAGGTAGCGGCTGTGTTCAGTGATGCGCGGCAGAATGTGTTCCAGGAAGTCAAGAGCAGTGT
This sequence comes from Clitarchus hookeri, assembly GCA_002778355.1. NCBI lineage: Eukaryota > Metazoa > Arthropoda > Insecta > Phasmatodea > Phasmatidae > Clitarchus > Clitarchus hookeri. The sequence goes on from NQII01003223.1 coordinate 173,244, forward strand.
CGTTTAAGAACTTACATTTTCTGGTCGAGAGGCTAGAGGCTCGCTGCGCCGACTGGGCTAGTCCCAATCCCTTGCCGGCAAGACTTCTCTTCCCCGAGCTAACTGACGCAGTGGTAAACATTCGGAAACGCATTCGGGAGGACCTGGGTTCGATTCCCGGATCCAGCCAACTTGATTTAAGTTTTCCATGGTTTTCCGGAATAACTCCAGGCGAGTGCTGGGATAGTTCTTTATTACAGTCTGTGGAAGACACCTTCCCCACTTCTGCTGCTTTGAGCTACTTGCTATGTTTCTACTGACCTCGCTATCGACGAACCCAACCTACCGAGCCTGACGTGTGACGTGTCGTCACTTGGTCGAGAGCTTTATCTGTATTGGGCTTTCTGCGTTGCTTGCCTAGTTCTTTGGTTGTTGCATATAGATGAACGTACACATATATTTGTATTGTATATTCTTTGGATTTTATAGCACAGTGTAATTTTGTAGTATCTTGTTTATTGTCTTTATTGTAATATTTTATTATGGTAGTGTTATTTCTAGAACTTATAGTCTAAGGATATTATGACAGAAAATATAACTCTAAAGAAATAGGCGAGGGATTCTTACGCTTCTTTGGCAGTTTGGTGCCATCTCTACCGCTTCTTCTTTGGCAGCAGATGCCATCTCTACATCAGAGGCACAATCCTGGGAGGAATGATTCTTATCACAAAAAATACAAATATCCTTACCTCTTGCAACATCTATTGAAATAAGTGTAGCCGCTGAAGGCACTTCAACCTTTTCTCTTGACTTAAGAGGTTTTGCTTTCATTTCCGCATGGTCAAAAGAATTTTGCCTCAATTTTAGTCTTTCTTCTCCCTCAACTTCTATTCTCAGAAATTCCAGCAGCTCTTTCAAACACGTATCCGGGTTTTTCATTGAAGCATTGACTGTACTCCTGGTTCGCTCCCACACCTTAAAAAGGGGTTCGGGCACGGCTGATTCCACAAAAGGAAAAAGTATGGCTGCATATTTTTCTTTAGTGATCCCCATCGTGTCGAGGGCTCTAAGTTCAGTTTCTAGTTTGTCATATAGACAAGCAACAGAGCCTTTCTCTTTGCAGAGGACTAGAGACAACAATTGTCGCACATAATACTCTATGAGCATTTCTTCTCGTCCAAAGCGTTGTTTTAATGAGTCTACTGCTTGTGCGTAATTATCTCTGGAAGGAGGAAATCCTTTAACGAGTTTTCTAGGGGGTGTGTCTATCTTAAGTGAGTGTAATAGTACTTTGAACTTGTCTTCTACCTCCCACTTATCGGATTCATGAATCCTCGAGAATTGGGTCCAGAATCCGATCCAACTCTTGAGATTCCTGTCAAATTTGTTCGATATTTCGTGTAACTTCGTCGTAACTTTAGTTCCTGTTTCATAATTCACTACACTTCTGGTGGCATCGGCTACTTGGCTATTACAAAATTCAATTACCTGTTCTTTCAAATGTAAAAATCTAAATTCGTACTCACAATCCGTGTCTATCTCTTTAGTCAGACATTCGTCTGTGGAGTCTGGATTGTCAAAAAGTGCGGACTTAATTTCTTCATCTGATGTTAAGAGTTTTTCAAATTTTGAACTCAAAGAGTTTAATCTAGCACATACCTCAGTTTTAGATAAATTACCAACTATGTAAAGTAATGACAATAAACTTTCCTATATTTGTAGCCTGATGTGTGGTATTATCCCTATACTATGCATCGGTTAAAAACTTCCATTAGAGTATAGAAGTTTACCAGAACATTTTTTTTTTTACAGTGAACATAAGGTAAAGAAATTGACTCGTGAAAAGCATGACATTATATCTTATATTAATTTTCACTGTATAACGTAAATTGGTGTTTTTTTTTTTTCCGCTCCGCATCACGCAGTCCTCAATTTGCACTTTCATAACATTTCTGAAGCATGAGACACGTGTGCCCCGCATGTCGCCTTCATTAAGAAACTATCCCAGGTTTCCGAAAACCATTCCGAACAGAATACACGTGGGCTGCACCGACCGGGACTTGGAACACGATTTCTCCCGAATGCGTATCCAGGGTGTTGAGAAAGCTCCATCCAGCTCGGTGGCACACATGCACATTCTCTCCGGGTTCAAACTTCCTGCACACTTCCAGTTTCTGAGCGATTCGCTACGGATGAAGACGCCGCGAAAGGTCTGCGACAGCACACTCGGTTGCACCGCGCCTCAGATCGCTGATTGAATGCCGGCTTCCGGCTTTGCCGCGACGTCGTTCTGACAAAACGTTCCGGGCGGTGAGGGAGACACAAGTACTTTCCTTATTTCCTTTTACCGTGCATTGCATAGGAGTTTTCTTATTTGTCGTCCCGCGCAGAACACAATCTCTCCTGTAGCCACGATCGAGAAAGTGCTGCACGTGAAATCGCCGTCGTCGTAAATTTGCACGAGGGTGGCAGTAACTAGGTAAATGCGGTCATTTTTCTTCTGTACGCTGATCTGTGCACGTTGTTGCACGTCTAGTTCACGACAGCCTCATACTGATACAAGACGCCAGAGCGACGTATTCGAGTTCGTGAGAGATGGGCGTCTTAACAAAAATTAAGCAACTAATTACGATTTTCACTTTATTCACAGTACTGGTATTTGCGATTACTCTTGCTATGAGCGCAATATTTAACGCCTATCTCAATTTTATTAAAGTCCTTATCGCAGCCTCTATATTGTACACAGGTGTTGATTTCGCACTCATTATTTACACGTATTCAGTCTGTCAATTTTCACCATTCCAAATATCTGTCAATAGAATAGTACCGACCGCCAGTCTCACTCTCCACTGTACCGATGCTCGCAGTCCACAGATTTCCCTGCCTCTGATCACTCGCCGCCACTCTACGCTCTACTGGCTCGTCGTCTCGCTGTCGCACAACCCTCAGAACTCGGAGGACCGTCGTGGCTTCAGTAGTGTCGCTGATCCGATCTGGAAGGTTCCCCGCATCCCGAGTTTGGCTGAGAGAGGCAAGGGCGATGATTATAACATTCTTTCGAAGATAACCCCAGAAATTAAATCCGCTGAAGGCCAGAAGCGCACAAGTTCAGATAGGCCCATCTGGCATACGCGGTGGCTTGCCTTTGTAAATCGCCACTCACTTCTCACGTTATAGTTCTGCTATCGGCACGGTGTTTCTCTCGCTCAAGCGAGAATAGGCAAGTGAAGCGACGCATACCAGCAACATGCAACAGTCCGAAAGATTAATGCGTATATTTTGTAACACTGTAAAATATTTTTCTAAAATTATCATATTTAAATGTTTTTAAAACTCAGCTACTAGACTTTGTTTTTGTGGTATTAACGACATCGATAGAGTGCAGACGTCTAAAAGTCAGCTTAACACACTGGTCAAGGGTTGAACCAAAGAGTGGGGTGCAGAGGTGATTTAAGTTCAAAGAAAGATATAATGCGCAGTGCACTCAACGAATAAAACCTAAATTAATAAGTAATCGTAAATGTTTCTTACTTTTTCAGATTTTTAAGATGTAAAATACACCAATGAAATTAAATATGACAGACATCACAAAAATAACGGACCACTAGTAATGTATTGCATGCTGACAATCACAAATATAACACGCAAAACATTTTTAGTGCCTACATATAGCACTATTTTGGTAAAATTACATTCATCTCATAATTCAATATGGCTGCTGTAAACAGTAGTGACAGGAAAATAAAACAATACAAATTATATTTCAAATGTATTGAAAAAAAAAATTTGTGAAGTCATTTAGTTTAGTGTTACAAAATACTCAAGGACATAATTTATCCCAGAATGCAACCATAACTTACCCCCTACTCTTATGGCAGAGACGGAAGAACCTCAATGCCAGTGATCTGCCTTGTGAAAATCTTTGTAAGCTCACAAACATTTTTAAAAGTAGGATCTTCATAAGAACTTTTGATGCTCGTTTTGGAGTTTCACGAAATCGATTCATCTTTTAAGTGTGGCTTGTTATACATTTTAAGCACAGAATGCGCTATAGAACTACATTATAACTGGCATAAACCCAGGAAACTTTCATAACTTCACGGTAAAGGAAGGTCCACATTTCCTATTCGTTAAGATTATACGGTAAGTTAACTATGGGTGCTTATAAATCGTATACATACAAATAGTTACTATGAAAATGTTTTTATGTAATTACTTTTTTTTTTTTGCAATATCAGACCTAAAAGTGATAAAATCAGAATGAGAAAGTACTTAGGAATAAGCATACAATGTCAGTAATTAAAAAATTTAAAGTCATATAGTTTGTAGGAACTAAGTTACGCCATGCCATGTGTCCTTACGGGGATGTGTGTTAATTGTTGTTTTGTATTTTGTTGATGAGCAGTATTTGCGAACAAGCATGGCATTCTCCCGTGGCGACAAGTGGCGTGTACTGGTTCCAACGTTAACGCCGCTGTCTCGGTGATACCGCGAAACGAAATTTTCGCCAAGTCACACTACACACGATATCTACCGCGGAAGCTTATATCTTATCTCGCGTGAAGAGTTGGAAATTCGTTTCACATAGTTAAAATGTGTTTCACTGTTGAGTGGCTGATACCGGGCCCGCGAATTCCCCACACAGAAAAAAAGAAACCAATTGGACTGTTTAGATACATATTATAAATTATTAAGCTCAAATGATACAGTACTAGCCCACAAAGAACTGTAGAGTTAAACTTTTGCCTACCTTTTCACGACAATTTTGCTTCTTATTTGATAAATTATTGTATAAATTGAAACGTTTTATACATTATGTAGACCTAATAATTAATATTCAGGAAAATGTGATTTTTTTTTTTTTTACAATTTATTTGCTGACATTTAGTTTCTAATGCATCAGGATAATGAGGACAATGACATTATGATGATAAAACTATCTAATGCCTACAGTACGGGATGACTTAAGATAAGTCAGCTGGTTCAAGAGGAAGGTTTAAGTATTTGGGTTCAACGACCCACAGAACAGACGGCTGCGAGAAGTAATTGGATAATACAGGCCCCGTTAAGCGATCAAGAAAGTGAATGGCATTTTATGAAGTTCGAAACTTGCGGCAAGAAACAAAGCAGATGAAACTCTATTGATGGCTGAGTGTATTTTACTGCAAGGTACAGAAGGCTGAATACTAACAAAACGACGGAAAAAGCCGGACGAAAGATGTGAATGGATAGCAACGATGAGATTTGGTCATCTCTTGTATAGAGTCAGGCACGAAATTATCCTGGAATGACCGAAGAAACGATCTTTACAGTGGAACAAAAATGTTAATAGGTAGTGGAATAGGGTATTTATTACCAGGCAACTGCTAAGGCATCAAGATGCATTCTTCGATTTGTATCCCCCCTCCAAAACATTCTGATTTCTGTTATAAATTAAGTTCTTAAAAGTATCTGGTATGGTATAGATAACTCTTTGATTTTTTAGATAAAATTGTAATTAGGCTGTTTGTATAGCTATCCTTTTCGTAGTAATTCGTAGAAATAAATTATAAATACACTCTTATTTTTCCCATGTGGTAATAAAATAATGGAAATCAGTTAAAATTGCGTTCAGATAATCTAGCGAGTCAAACTATGACGAAGTAGCGAAATACAATTAATTAGTTATTAATATCAAATAGTTTTTACTACTAAAAAACTGACAACTCCAATATTTCTTAATTCTTTTCCGCTTATAAGTAGAAAAAAAATATTTTAAACGTATGAATTAGTTGAAAACATCAAGGGTTACGGAAATAGCACAAGTTATGAAGTGCTGATTATGAACCCATTGTTTACAACAAGAAGATACTGATATAACTAATGAGCCTACTTTCCTCAACACGGGTGCAATTAACTTTTAAATAATTTCTTAAAAGAAGAATTGGAAGGAACGAATTGACATCTCTTTGAAAGCAATAACTTTAGAAATGAAACCAGAATATTATGCAACAGTAGTGAGATAATTACAAATACACACATGCCTTACCCGGGACTTGAAACCAGAAAACCTCGTACTATGAGCTAACGTACAATCCACTGCATTATGGAGGTCGGATTCAGAGCATCAACTTCGGATTTAATCAGTCTAATGTTTCAAATGATAGGGTTTACTAACCTAAAATATTTACAGGGCCATCATTTTGAAAATAAGCGACTGAGACACTTAAAACATGCAAGTTTACATGGCCTACCGTAGCGCTACTTGTGTGAAGAATTTGGTGGAAATCGGTTATTTGGTCCCTGAGATGTGACATAAAGAACTTTATATTCCTATTTAAAGCTACCGTAAAAAATTACAAAAAAAAGGATTTATATAGGATACTTTTAATGTGTTCTGTCTTCATACAAATTTTGGTTCAATTTGGTTGATTTATTTAATATACTTGGCGAACTTACCCAAATTATTTATGACGCCGCAATTTTGAACATCATTGTCTGACCAAATTTAAATCATGAAAGTTTACATGGACTTCTGTTACATTTATAGTGTGCACAATTTGGTACAAAGTTGTTGAAATGTTACAGTGTAACATTTGGTGGGAATCGGTTGAATGGTCCTCGAGATATGGCATAAAATCTCCATAATTTCCGTGTGGCCATCTTCAAAATGGCCGACAAAATGGTTATTTGTTCTTTATATGATGCTTGTAATAGATACTTTCAGTATACAAAATTTGGTCGAAATTGGTTAGATGGTATGTCAGATATACCAAATAAACTTAAAATATTTCTATGGCCGTCATTAATAAAATAAGTATCTAATCAAGTTAAATCACTTAAGTTTACATGGCCTACAATAACATTACTAACGTGTCAAATTGGAGGAGAATTGGTTGAACGCTTTTTAAGATATAATATATAATATTTATTTTCTCAATTGGTGTTATCTTACAAAATGGATTATCAACAACAATATGCATCTCATAATTTAATGCCTACACAATATTCTGTTAGCGTACAATATTAGGTTTAAATCGGTTTGAATGGTCGTCGAGGTATGGCATATCACCCAATAAAATTGCCGTTTTGAAAGTAAGTGCCTGACGTGGTCTAAAACTATAATAACAAGGTGTCCTTACTAAGTATTATGTGTACTAAGTTTGGTGAAATTCCGTTCTTGCGTTTAAAAATTGAAAATGGACACAGACACATACTGTAAATTCACACACATACACATACACACAGGCGCACGGACAGGAAAGTGATCTCATAAGTCTTTCTTTTCTTCGGAAAGTAGGTTAAAAATGGATTATGGTTTGGCGTTACGAATGTATGCGAGGTAACTGTGACAATCCCAGTCATGTCATTGAACAATTTGGTAACAGAGACATGTTTAACAGTGATTCCCACCATTGTCTATTTACACACTAATGCTTCCTCAATGTTCCAACTTGGNCCCCCCCTCTCTCTCTCTCTCTCTCTCTGTCTAAAGGTGCAGCCAACTTTAAAGGTGCAGCCAACACTTAGGTTGCACATGAGATCATAAATGCTCTAGATTATTATTTTCGTGGGTATATAAGGGTGCGGATTTCCCGTGTTACTCATTTACGTCCTGTGTACGAATATTGTACAGAAGAGTGCGATGAACTTTGTTGCAGTCTTCTCAGCAGTCGAATTACAATGTCAACTTTGAAATATCCATTTTTTTTAACTTGGCATGACGAGAATCCCGCATACCAGTCACGTGCTACATTACAAAAAACCCGCACTCACGGCGCCAAGCAGTAAATCCACGAGGAGAATGTGCCCTGTAATAGCAGCGCCTCCAGTATAGCGAGGGTTTTTTTTCTGCCGGTAATTCTGCACTCAGAAGACGTCACGCCAAGATGTTGCTAAGTCACGGCGGGTGGCGAGTACAGTTCCGTCAATCGAGAGCTGTGCACACAGCAATACAAACACTTTCTTTTTTTGTTCAGCAGTGTGTTGTGGTGTGGCTTTTTTGTTCAGATTATTAATGCACCCGCTTTCTTACGCGAGTTGGCTGCATGGGCGAGAAAGGCGGAGCGTGGTTGGCTTACAAATACCTAGGCCTACACCTCCATCGGAAATTCACCCACTTACGAGGTTTACCAAGGGACAGGTTTTTAAGGCCCGAAGGCCAGCATTCCCTCCATCCTCNCGGAAATTCACCCACTTACGAGGTTTACCAAGGGACAGGTTTTTAAGGCCCGAAGGCCAGCATTCCCTCCATCCTCCCGCACTGTAACTGTACTCTGGTGAGTAAGACAGTGCACGGACCACATCATCCACTCCACGTACTTCGCACAATGGTTCTCAGTGTACCATAATTAAGGCCCCAGCTCGTATTCCCAATTCTTTTTAATTTCTGGAAGACTACTACAGCCTTCCTAGAAATATATAGTCAATATGCTTGAGGAAGCTCATTTTGTCATCCATAATGACTCCCTAGTACTTGAATTCATGCACATTTTTCACTGGCTTCCCACTGAAATGCACAGTTGGTGGTCTTTGAAGTCTTCCTCTTAGCAGCATGNTTCATGCACATTTTTCACTGGCTTCCCACTGAAATGCACAGTTGGTGGTCTTTGAAGTCTTCCTCTTAGCAGCATGGTCTTTGTCTTCTCAATTGAGAATTGAAGTTTTGCTGTTTCTGACCACTTCCATATCTTCTCCACAATTTCTGCCGCTTTGGATTCTAGGGCTCTTCTTGAATTGCCAGAAATCAGAACTAGCCCATCGTCCGCATATCCAAAGATCGTGCACCCAGGCGGGAGACTCAGCTCCAGAAATCCATCAAACTGGACGTTCCATAGTATCGGCCCTGGGGACATCCTTTCGTCAGTCGTTTTCTAATTTGCATGGTTTTGGGTTGTGTACTGGCTCCATCTCTCATTATAGAAGTCCTGTATGACCCCATAGATGTTTGCCGGGCATCTCTTTCTTTTAAGCTGATACATTACCTCCGGCCACCAGGCATTGTCGAAGGCTCCAGAGATATCAAGGAAAATTCCCATTACATACTTCTCGGTGCTTTCTCTAATGGTCTTCATGACATCATGTAGAGCAAAGTCTGTTCCCATTCCTTTCCTGAATCCGTATTGTTTCTCATTTAGAGTACCTTCTGCCTCCAAGGCCATAATCAATCTTCTGTTTATTAATTTTTCTAAGACTTTGCCCAGCACCGGAAGCAACGTCAGCGGCCGATAGGATTTAGGGTAATCAGGCTTCTTGTTGTTGCCTTTGTACAAAACTCTCAAGCACCCCTGTTTCCAAGGGGCAGGAAACACACCGGTTCGAAGACAGTCAATGCAGATCTTGATTAGTACTTCTTTAATCCTTGGGTAACTTCTTTTCAGGATTTCAGAAGTTATCCCATCCTTTCCCAGAGTTTTGCCGTTCTTCATCTTATATACTATACTAGCGAACCGGTCCGGCGTCGCCTGGGTACATTTGAGTTTTACAGTGATGCACTATTAAATAAATTGGGAAAAGACAATTCATTTATGTGAAAGAAGAATTATAAAATTATACATGATCCGCTCGCATGGACTACGGAATTATTGTTAAGGTTGTTTTTTAATAAGGTTCCCGCCCCCTTTTATTCCCTCCCCTGACGCTTCCTCCCGCCGTCACTATTGCTCTCCACGTCCGTGCACGGTAAACGGACTCCTGAAAGTAAATTTTTTTAAATATTTTCTTGCTACAAATAGTAACCAATATCAACTTTCAGCCGTCCAACTATTTATGTGAAAGAAATTACGTCGATCTGTTGCTAGCTTACGACGTTGCATTGTTATTGCATTTGTGTACTTTTTCATTTTCCAATAAGAATTTCCCCAAGGGAATGAGAAATTTTCTCGGTGTAAAAAGTAGCCTATGTCACTTTCCGGCTCTCCAACTATCTCTGTGCAAAAATTGACGTCGATCCGTTGCTCCGTTGCGACGTGAAAGAGGGACAAACAAACATCCAAACACACTTTCACATTTATATATATATAGATTGCCGTTAATTCCTCCAGTGTAAATTCTGGGGCATCTTGCACATCTGGGACCATTCCCATTGACTGTCTCTTGCCGGCGTGCTCCTCCCCCTCTTCATCAAGGGAGTCATCTGGCAGGAGGCGTGTGGAGCAGAATCTCCATTGGCCTATGTTGGTCAGTTATCATCTCACCATTAACACTGATACATGGCGGTGGGGTAGCTCTTTTTAGTTGGTTGGCCGCTAGTTTATATACCAGGCCGAAGGGATCTTCATTCCCAACTCGAGTCACAAACTCTTCCCACAACTTGGCCTTCTTCTTCCGCACCCTGCCAAAGTAAGCCCGTTTCTTTAGTTTATAACTTCAGGAGAATTGCTCTCGCTCTTCACCCCGAAGTCTATGAAGCTTTCTTCTTTCTCTCCGTAGTTCTTTTCTTTCCTCTTCCAGATCTCTGTCCCACCATGAAAGGCTAGGAAGTCTGTACGTAGTTTTCCGGAGATTGTCCTCGCACGTGTCCTGAAGGATTTTCCTTATTGCAATAACTCTTTCCTCTATAGCTTCATTATACAATGCAGGACATTATTTTAGCTTTCCCAGCAGGGCACGGCCAAAGGCAGGCCAATCTGCCATGTTGTGCACATATCTGACCTCATTCTCCATAATCTGAGGTGTTTTCTTCCCATCACCGTGTATTTAAAAAACAATGAGTCTGTGATCGCTTGAACTTTCGTCCATCACAGCCCAATGTTTTACAATGTTCCAAGCCTTCATGTTTTGGCACAGTTATATAGTCCATCTCATATATGAAGGCCACATTCTTGACAGTTGACGATCGCCGCGCCAATGTTTACTTGTCGTTTATGTATCCATTCGCCATCGACTGGTGAGTTAAGTGAAGGCTTTTATGCGAAGAGTCAGCGCGTCCAGGAGGTGCTGCTTCGTGCGGCAATTGGTGAACTACTTGGGTGGCGCGGCAGGTGGCAAGAGAGGCCTCGAAACGGAGTTTGGAGGGTATTCAGGTACGACTGTGTGGCATGTGCCTGCGAGACAAAAGTGGGCAAATCCCCTTCAATGTCGTTAGTTAAGAGAAACTGGTTAACCAGTTCTCCTGCCTCATCAGTAACTGGGGAGTGCCATATCTCTGAATTGGCGTTGACATCTGCACTTATTATTAGTGGCTTGTTTCTCAGCGTTTCCGCTATTATTTCCCATCTGTCTAGGTGCATTTGTGTATCGTTCCCAAACTGGAAGTACGAGGAGACCAACCTACACTCTGTCGTGTCTTTAGTTACCTGCACACAGACATGATGCGTGCTCGAAACACTTGCCGTCATAGATACATCAATATTCATGTTGGCTCAAAGTAAAGTGAAACATCTGTTTTCAGTAGATCGGTTCATTGCTTCAGGAAATCTTTGTTGTTATAAATATGAAAACAACTGAATTACTGGGGTTGCAGTAAATTAACGCGGCAGAGGTTGTAGTAAGAGAGATAAGATGGGCTATGTTCTACTCAGTGTGTTCTGTAAATGTGTTGATCTATAAGGCATGCGCTAATCTTGCGAGTGTTGAAAATAAATTTGTAGCAGCGTTGTCGGAAGAGGTGATGCCAACCAAACCTCACGCGCAGTAAGGTAGTGAGAGGTGCTGGAGCCCGTGTCAATGTGTAGACAGCAGTGCTC
>NQII01003223.1:184894-252129 GCA_002778355.1 Clitarchus hookeri
AAGCCGGGAGTTCATTTTTCTGAATTTTACCCGCAACTTCTGTATTCATGTCTACACTCCCAACCGGGGAGATTAAATGTCCAGTTTTTTAAATATGATTTAATACACTTAAGTTTCCCGCCTACCTGGCACTAGAAATGCTTTGTTTGAATTACTTGTTTTTCTGCGAAACTATGAGACGTGCGTCCAATGTGATGATCTACGAAAATTACACACTTACAAGACGAGGGATGTTGAGTACTTTCAAGACTTCACGCACATTATAAACATATTTCCAAAGCACTTCAAAATTACTAAAAACGGCTTTTTCAAAGTGCTGTATCCCAAAATCAGATACACACAAAACTACGCAATGGCCCAGCATTAAACCTCCCTACAGATTTTCCACCAATAAAATAATAGAGTCACCACTAAAATTTCCATAGGCACACGCAGTGCGACAAGAACACTGTGCACCAGTTGAGAGCCTTGCGTTTAGCGGCGATGGCGCACTTGATGCGCATGGCAGTGTCGCCCTTATCGCTCCCGCGCTTCTCTGTCTTAAACGTAGGAAAAAGCGCTAAGTACACGGAAGCTTAAGTTGCATTTAGGAAAATGTACTGTAATTTTCTGCGCAGCAGTCTATTTTTCAATGTGCTGGAACTTTACAGGTTTGCTAGTATTTGGTAGTTATATGATCTGGCATCCATCTATTTGTGAACAGTATAGCCAACACTAAACATAAATGACCCTAAGTTTTTTCTATAATTTTTTCCTGCATAGAAAGCAGAACTCACTGAAGACCAATATGGCTACAGTGAACTCAAGCTGAACATGTCAGAAAAATGGCGTCACTTGCTAGCAACACGTTGGAGTGCCGTTCTCCAATCAGCTCCCGGTAACTTACTCGCCAGCTGGCAGCCCAGCCAATAGGGAATCATTTGCAGCACGTGGTAGCCAATCAGACGCATGGGCCGACACAGAGCTTTGCAAAGCCAAACGGGGAATGGGTTCGCCCACATCAAAGGAACCACCATGCCATTTCGTTTCTGTGACGTTTCTGTGGCTATAGCATAGTGCTATTGAAAGGAATGTGATTTGATCGCGCTAGGAGTAAAAAATAATAATAACGCAAGGGCTGTGACGATCTTACAATCAGCCAGTTGTTTGACGTCCGCTGGGGAGAACTGAAGTGTATGTTGGTCTGCTACGGCTGCTGGAATGATCTGCGAGTACTCTTATCACTATTTAAATTAACTGCCTTTATATTAGTACGGCTGCGTTTAATGTTTGCCGAGGTTATGTGACACACATTTCCCCCTCAGCTGGTTTTTTTTATTTGCCTCGGTACAGAGTATTAATTTGTAAACCATTTACGTTCATATACGAACTATGTGTGTGACTTCCGGTGTTGCGCGGTAGGAGGTAATGATTGTTAGCAGATCTTCGTACTATAGTGTGAAGGAGGTTCGATCTGCGACTGAATAACCGTTTGTTTAAACTAATGGTAAAGCATACACGAAAAGTTATGTTGATTTACAAGGTTTTTTCTAATGATAAGCTAACTCTTTATAATTTAATCTGAAAAAAGTTTTAGTTTTTTTTTAAAGTGATGCATTCACATTTGTTTAAAATATAATCATGAATGAATTTTCACAGAAATCTATGCCAGTGGCCATACAAAGCATGTACGTACAATTATTTAAAGTTTTTATTTCATCACAGCTAACAGGTATTTGTATGTATCAAGGCACTGCGTATGGCCATTAGAAAAAGTGTATATTTTATTCAAAAGCGAATAACATCTTTGATGTACTCATGTACATCAGATTAGTCTTAATCATTTCTCCCGAACAGCTTGATATAAGGAGGGATAGAAAAAAAAAACCAATAAAACAGAAGTAATTTTCTTTAACCTTATTTAACAGACATATCAGAAAATACGTAATAACAGTAACACTCATTCTTCATTCGACAAAACAATTATTATTGTCAGTTTTGTAGAACAATTACTGTTGTGAGCATTCAATCCACTCTTATTCGCATATACCAACCACAGTTATCACATGGCTAAATATTGTATGAAGTGCTGAATAAGCAGTTACTAGCTTCGTGCCGCCTGGAATTAGAGATATTCTACACAATACTTGCATTCGGCCGCTGCAGCCGCATTACTTCGACTCCCAGAGTCAGCGGGCTTTCGCGACAACATTGCCGATGTCTGCATATTCTTACACACAGATTCCTCACTACGTTATAACAGCTTACACAGTATCAGTAGAAGAATATAGTGACGATATGCCGTCCCCCACATCTGTAAATGAAGTGAAAACCTTCATACATGATGCACGCTTATATACTACTTACTAGCTTACATGCACGCTTATATACTACTTACTAGCTTACCCGGCCACGCGTTGCTGTGGCATAAAAGATTTTCGATTTATTCATTTATGTGAAATTAATTGAAAGAAGTATATGTGTGTATATATATATATATATATATATATACTCATATATATATATAAAAGTATTTTTATATATGTAAAAAAAACATTGAGAACAACAAACTGAAATGTTGAAACAGACAGCTGTCAACAAAGGCGCTTCCTGACGCGAAAGCATGGTAAAAATGAGCTTTTTGCAGGTAATACAGATAAAAAAGAAAGGTGTACAAACACTCGTGGGAACGAAAGAAAGGTTTATAAAAAACAGAATGAAAATTGGTTGATTTTTTTTGGGAGTTTTACGCGTCCGAACAAACGGACACAACACACACACATATACCTTATAACATATACGCTTTTAACAGCTATGTTGAAACTGAGCTTGCCGGTCGGGTAAGCTCAGTAACTAGACAACACATTGGTTCTCGAGTACTCCCTATCGTTTTCTCACGAGAATCGAGAAGTCGCGTGTAACTTAAAAACCAAACATAGGAGATATCACGATAATCATGAATTCATGACCGGGCGCTGCGTTTCGAGAAGCATGTAATCAACCCCCGGGGTTCGATTCCCGGCGAGGTCACTCCCGGATTTTCGCTCGTTTAAGGCGTGCCGGACGACGCCGCTGGTCGGCAGGTGTTCTGGGGTATATCCCGTTTCCCCCGCCCTTGCATTGCGGCGCTGCACCATACTCACCTCGCTTCATCCTCGTCGGTTTTCAAGACCGCCCATACTTCACCACTCACTCTGCATTCTGCCACGCTACAGGTAATGACAAATCTGGTAGCAAGAAACAAGCGGAATTTTATATCAGCTCTCGAGGCACCAGACATGATGACTCACTGCGGACAAAAACATGGGAGGAAAAAGAGATGGAAAGAGAAGGCAAAGTAGCTTCCCGCTGAAACCGTTACCTTCTCGGACAAAGCTGTCCCACTGAGAAATGTTGTAATTATTTAGTGTATATATAGTTGGTCGACGCGGTGAAGATACGACTAACGGATGAATGGGGCCACGATGGGTGAACATAGACCAAGAAGATTCATAGAAGAAGACAGTTTGTAAAGGTCTCGTAAAACCCAGTCGGAGATTTGACAATTAATCGATATCTGTTATCTTAATATAAATACATACGCCTGTTATTAAATATAAAACTCCGACAAATTTTCCTATTTGTATGGCTTTAGGGCGTCCAAAATTTTAATTCATTTCCTACATGTTTGGCATTACACATTTATTGATGCCATTAAAATAATTACCGTATATAATATTATCAAAGAAAGTATTATTCGCGGGTATACTTTATTTTAAAAATTTCATGCTCTCAAAATGTACATTTTTTTTTTTACTCCTTTGTAAACAATCAAAACTGTTTCCTATTTGCTACCGTGTATGAGGCGTTGGTTGTACATGTTTTGGTTTTGCCATCTTAGCGTGTCAGCATGCGGACTTATTGTCGGCAGCCTGCCGTCAATTACAGAGATACTTTGAAATAGGGATACCATTTTTTTGGAAACGTATGTTTCTTGGAAAATTTACTGATAATTTTAACCTGATTTTGCTTAAATTGTTGCCACCTTCGTCGATGTTTGAAATGTCGACGTTTCAAAACTCCATTCCCGTAAAAGGTTACGCAATGAATTTAAACATGTATGCATGTATTTCGTTCAAGAATTTTACCCTCGCGCATAACCATTCTTCTTTTAGACTCGTGTCGTTATACTCAATTTAAATGTTTTCCTGCAAACACATACCTCTCTCTCTCAATGTTGAAAAACTTCAAGCTGTTTTTAGACTCTATTTCCGTACGTATATTATTAAGCCCAATTGTGTTATTTTACTGTCTCGGTATATTTAAATTAGACCCTAAATCCAAGAAGATTTAACCTCTATGGAAGAAATTATCATGATACGGGTTTTATTATACAAGAAATGTTTTTAAAATAGGCCTATGTAACAGGCATAAACATAAGCATATAGTCTCAAAATTATTAAGTAATTTTAAAAAACTACTTTATTAGTATTTATATATCTGACAAAGAATTTTTTCGTGTTTTATTAACTAAGTGAAAAAACACGTGTGTTATAGTGTAAACAACATTATAAGTTTTTATGAACTGCAACAGCAATTTCTCGTTGACAGTTCAGGCAGCGCCTCTAAACAAACATCACCGTAGTGCGAAGCAGGCCAGTGCAACAATGGTAAGGAAACAGCACATTTACTCGGCCCTTAAATGATCTGCACACACAAGAGATGTACTTCTGACGCAAATTGCCAAGTGTTTCACGTATCTTAACTATGTTTAGGCACGGTTCACGTTTAGTTTTTTTTTACTTAAAATATTAGCAGGTATCTTATGTTGTACACTGGAGAGCCAAAAAAACTGGTATAGGCGTGCGTATGCAAATAACAGAGGTATGGAACCAATCAGAGTAACGCGATGCGGTCCGCAGCGCCTATATAAGACAACAAGCGTCTGGAAAAGTTGCTAGATCGGTTACTGCTGCTAAAATGGCAGGTTATCAAGATTTAAGTGAGTTTGAACGTGGTGTTATAGTCGGCGCACGAGAGATGGGACATACCATCTCCGAGGTAGCGATAAAATTTGGATTTTCGGGTACGACCATTTCGCGAGTGTACCGTGAATATCGGTAATCCGGTAAAACATCAAATCTTCGACATCGCTGCGGCCGGAAAAAGATCGTCAACGAACGGGACAAACGACGACTGACGATAATCATTAAACGTGACAGACGTGCAACCCTTTCTCCAATTGGCGCAGATTTCAATGCCTCCTGCATATCTTCAGACATTAGTCGAGTCCATGCCACGTCGTCTTGTGGCACTTCTGCGTGCTCGCGGGGGCCCTACACGATATTAGGCAGGTGTACCAGTTTTTTTTGGCTCTTCAGTGTATTTTATCATTGTGGAACTATGCGACACTTGCTGGTGTTCGGCGATGCAGCAATAACATTAAAGTCCTCCGAAATAACAACGTATAATACAAATTCCAAATGCACACGTTTTCCGCTGTATCGTCTGCATGTAAGCAACGAAGAACAATACGTACAGTGACGTCACACACTCATCAGCGTAGCGCTGTCCGTTTTCCCCATCGCAAAACCGTAGTCTACTTTAAAATGCGCTATTCTCGAGTTACACACTCACACAAATAAAGAGAGTGCCTAGAACATCGAGAGTCTTAACAATCAGCATACTGTCACGCAGTAGGCTGAAGAAAAGTACCACAAATTCCTATGAATGAACAATTCTATAGGAATTTTAAATAGTTGTCCTTTTTCTTTCAAATCCCAAAATTGACAAAAAAAAAACTAAACGCTTGGGTACTGTTCAAAATGTGTTATTTGGAACGTATTTAAATGTATTGCTGGGAAATTTGTTATACGGTTCGCATGTATTTAAATTTTTGCTTTTCAGATAGAATTTACAGTCAAAATTGTTACCTCAGGTGCACCAAGTGTCGTATTTAAAGAAACACCCCTCCTGTGACTTTAATAAAAACACGAACTGAAATAAAACTATGTGATAAAATAAATTTTGATATCCGTAGGAATAAAGCTTTTATGTTAAAATATTCACAGTTACGATAAAAAAAAGTTTAATAATATCCTTCAAATGTTAGGTAGTTCAGTCACGTTATTGTATATTTTATGTCACACAATCGTAAAATATCATCAATATCTAGAAAAACAAGAAGTTACCGATATAACTAATAAGCCTACTTTCCTCACCATGGGTGTAATAAATTTTTTAATAAGTTCTTAAAATCTGAGTAGGTAGGTAGGACACGACTTATCTTTGAAAGCAGTAACATTAGAGATAAAACCATAAACATATGCAACATTAGTAAGACAATTACAAATACATACGTGCCTTACACGAGACTTGAACTCAGAAAACATTGTACAAAAAGCTAGCGTGCAGTGCACTGCATCTCAAGCCTTCTGGTGAGACGGAGTCGTTAGTTGGTACAGTTGTGAGCGATTTTACCGATATTTAAGCCCTAAGGAGTAGAGAGCTTTTGCGCGGTCCTCAACATCGAGGTTTTGAGAGCCGATGAGAGTGAATCGAGGTGAATATGGAGTAGTGCCGGAATGCAAAGGCAAGGGGGAACGGGAGATCCCTGAGAAAACATAACGATCAGCGGCATCGTCTTACACGATTCCCACGTGCGAAAATCCGGTAGTGACTTCGCTGGGAGTCGAACCCGGTTCGCTTCTGTGGGAGGCGGTCGCTCTAGCCAATGTGCGAACCGCTTCCCCTCAAACCTTCAGATTTAACCAAAGAAAGTTCAAGGACGACGGCCCCTCGCGAATGTAGCGAGCTCGGAATCCGCCCCGTACGAACTGGAGATCGCGAACTGTGAATCATGATGGAGGTTGGGCTCGAATAATAACAAGTCATGCCTTCTTGTGATGACAGTGTGACGCCGTTGTCTTCACGGCCACACGACCTGCAATGGCAGTGATTATCATGTAGCTCCTGTACTCATGTGACTGCGTTTACGCTCTCCTCTACCAACAACCCCCCCCCCTCACCACAACAAATGTTTACTAACACTCCCCTGTGACTGTCTCTTCACACCTTAATACGTAATATAACATTTTGTTGCTATACTTAATGTTTGTTCATTTTGTTTAGAACTAACACGTTTGTTATCTGGCAATTTACAGCGAGTGCAAGGTTGGAATAAGGAGTCCCCTATTAAAACGCATGAGGTAATAAATACCATTGAGTAAAGATATACACTGGAGTAGCCATTGGACAAAAAAAAATTAGAATACTTTAAACCCCAATTAGGCAAATGGCCATCCGAGGCGGTGTCATTATACAGGTACAGAATAAATAAATTTCACACAAAGAATTTATGGGGCTTGAAAATAGAAATTATAAGAAGAAATTATTAAATAATTGTTACGTTACAGAGTTAAAAGCGGTGTATCTGGCTCCACCCTTACCACCACAACCCTGCCGCCGACAGGAGACAAAGTGCTTGGTACGCTAATGTTCTTGTACTTGATGTGGCGTTTCTGTGTTCGTGTGTATTCTGTGTGTTGTTTATATAGTTAGTTTTATTGCCTGTGTATGTGTTATCTGAGTGTAGTGCGTGAGCGAGCCCTTTCTTCTTCCTGCCTGCCCACGTCCAACACCCGGGGTGTTGTTTTTAAGTCCTGGTCCGGGGACAGACGGCCCCACAACCCCGCCCGCCGCCCCCACCTAATGGTAGCCAGCGTACTAGTTTTTTAGCCGGTCCACTCAGCCACCATCAGCCGACGCGACGACGCTGCTACTTGCGTTTTATTGCTTTTAGACAAAGGGATTCTCGAAATAAACGTTTTCTAACAAGAGCATAGTTATAAACAGTAATAATGTATCACAGACAGAGATTTGAACTCTAAAGCCTAAAATAATGTGGTGCAGACTCGTGCACCAACCCACTGAGCTACACACACAGCCTATAAAATATGTCTGTGTGATATATCTCTATCTAACACATAAGTCCACAGTTATCGCGTATTTTATAAAGTTGAGTTTATTGGACCTTGTGTGTAATTTGTAATGTTTCCCGTTACTTATGCGTGCATTAAGTTTAATTTTATACAGACATAAGTTTTACAGAACCCGTAATCTTATCGTAAACGGACATATACGACTTGAGGTAATTATTCGGTACCCGCCATCTTGCCTGTCCCAGCTTCTTGGGTATAGCAGACATTCATAACACGTTCTACTGTTGTGGAGTTTGGTCTGGGAGCGACAGAGATGGAGTATGAGTGAGAGAGAGGGTAGATGTCACAGTGGCAACGCTGCCGACTTCCCCATGCAGCCGCCACAGAAATCGACTAGAGCTACGTGGTGTTTATACCAAGAACTACAGATTCTTACCTGCTCGAGTGGTCAGAAAATTTAACCCAGGGAAGACCACTCTAGGTATATCTTTACTCAATGGTAATACTAAGGTTATCATTATGGATTATCTCTCGTCTTTCTTTACTCTTTACTTAGCTTTTATATATATATATATATATATATATATAAACGACTTGTTTACCATTACTGTAACATGGTGATATTTGAAAGTTTCATTTATGCGGCACTTGTTTCAGGATAA
This sequence comes from Clitarchus hookeri, assembly GCA_002778355.1. Classification (NCBI taxonomy): domain Eukaryota; kingdom Metazoa; phylum Arthropoda; class Insecta; order Phasmatodea; family Phasmatidae; genus Clitarchus; species Clitarchus hookeri. Next base: position 193,455 of record NQII01003223.1, read on the forward strand.
GAAATAATACGTTAGTAGTAAATTACCTGTCATCAAGTTCCTTTAGAAACCCCGACAGTTGTGCGGTTAGCACGCTGACGCCTACAACGGCGACACAGGTTCGGCCTCTGCGTATTCCAGTTCGGACTCTGGCATGTGTGGAACGTAGTGGAAGTTGACGATAGCCGGGGAGGATTTCTTAGAGCACTTCCGTTTCCCTCGCTTTCACATGCCGTCGCCTCTCAGTTTCGTTACAGGGCATGGCTAGAGAGGCTTGACTGCTGCGAGGCAGCACAGCAATCATCACACACATGTACCCGTGGACTTCGATTTAATATTTGGGTACTTAGGGTATTAATTAATATTATTTTCATTTAAAAGTTATTTCATCTCTCTTATAATCTGTAAACGTTGGTTAGTTTTGGCACTGTTGACACTCAATGGCATCTCATTTTTCTTTTCTTTTAAGTTTTCAGGAATCCACTGGGGATTCTGGAGTTGACAGGCCGCATTGCACCTTTCCCCACACCATAGAGTATTCTCCCCACCACTCTGGTTGAGCCAGCGCCAACCATCACAAAGAAAATAAGGTCCCACCCCCTCTCTACTAGTATTTCTCTACCCACTAATAAAGAGCATGGTTCCTACATAACTGTCTCCTGTAGCATTTCCTATAAATGCACGCAGTGATTTAAAATTATTTCCTGTCGAACGGGTTTGTACTGTGCCTATGCCGGTTTTCCCCTTTCTCTTCTTAGTTATAGGTTAACTATAGTGTACGCCTAGGGAGGTTGTCATGGCTCCAATCGCGGCCATGGCTGTCCTATCCCTCTTTGCCGCGATGCATGCCTCTTTCTTGGATTCCCTCTCCTGTAGGCGTATGGGGCCTAGCCATGAGACACATTTAGCTCCCGTCGCTACCTCGGACGTACATTTAACACTTAGAATTAGGATAGGTTATAAAAAAAGTGCCTCTCAGTTTCACAGTCCCATTTAACGTTGTGCTATAGGGTGACGTCCACAAGGCGAAGCAAGGTCGCTAGGAAGCAACATGGACTGATCTCCAAAGGAATCCTCATGCACACGCTCTGGCTGAATTCCTCGCATTTGGGATTTCCAACAGTTCAATTTTAGTATACGCAATGGAGGTCAGAACACTGAGTTGCAAACGCCAACTAGTCATTTTTTCTCATTCTTTCTAATAAGTGTGCCAGAGAAGGTTTAAACATGCCGTTTACAACCATTTTGACAAATCACCTTTACGAATTAATTAAATTAAACTTGAGTAAAAATTGGCAACCACAGCTTAACTGTGAACTCATCTTCCTAGGAAATGTATTTCCTAAGACGTGTGCACATATATGCACACACAATCTGTTCTACCGAGCTGCATTAATGTTGTAGGATATATTTTAGCTCAATTTCTATTTTAAAATTAATGTGCGGCAAGGGTCCCTTCGTAGACACTATTAAGTGACATCGCGCTTTCACACAATAAATATTATTTCTTAGACTTTTTTGTATAATTAACAGTCACTTTCACAATTTTGATGTGTTGGTAAAAAGTTTATTAAGTCCTGAAACTCTATATAGCTTTCGTATCTGTATCGTGGTAGAACTATCACTTCAGTGACAAAGATGCTTACGATGTTTTTTATTGAAAAATTTTCTTCATTTTTTGTGGAATGTTTTTTAATATAACTGCAATAATAATGCAGACATAGCATTTGTTTTTCTACATTTTTACAGTGCGCACGGGTAAGTGTAGTGCGAAACTCAATATGTTATTCTTACTTCAAAATGAGGGCATGAAGCAAACATTTTTCCCACGAAATTACCGAAGATCAGTCGATTATGATTGTGAAAGTGCATGGGAAAATGTGGTAGAGTGTTTGTACGTGACCTGGAGTAGTCACTCTTCGTGTTCCAACACTGGACGGGTGCTTTGTCAATAGCTCTATTGAAAACCACGTGCATAGCATTTGAAGTTTGAACACTGTTTATATAAGTTGGTGACTTCAGGTATTTGTGCACCTCCTCTAATCTAGTTTGATACAACTAGAATATATTCAAGCCAGCCAAAATATTTCGATCAAATAGAAGGGCGTGTCTTTAGAGAATTCGAATGTAAACATTCACGTTAATCACTGCTGACTATATGACGTTGACAGTTGTACTGATGTTGGGTGAGTTAATGTTGGAGACGCGGTGGGAAGGAAGGCAAGGTGAGCTCTCACGGCCGCTCGAACGCGTTTCCTACTGCGCAGGTCACAAGATGACGTCAGCTGGACTGTGGCGGCCGCTGGTGATGGTTGGCGGCGCAGAAGATGACGTCAGCTGGACTGTGGCGGCCGCTGTGTAAGGACGGGTGGCCCAGAAGCGCCGCAGTATATACAGATTGAGTATACAAGAATACCCCCAACTTTGAAGGTCTATAATATCAAAACCAAACAACCTACAACCTTGATTGAACCATCAAATGAACCGCGTAAGTATGAAGTTTGTTTACCATGCATTCATAAATGTTCAATGTCACCACACTGAGCGGCCCGAAAGACATCAACGTGATAATCAAACTCCTTCCACGCTCTTGTCAGCATGTCCGGTGTTACGGTTTGAGGTGGTGAGGAGGAAGCGAGCTCGCATTCGACACCTCAATGTGAAGGGGATAGTCTGATGTTTCCTTTATGTGCCCAGAACGAGGTAGACGATGCCTTCATGTCTAAGATAGTTCTTAGCGATGAAGCGACGTTCCATACAAATAGTAAGGTGAATTGGCACAATATGCGGATATGGGGTCAGGAGCCTCCACNTTTCGACATGAAACCACCGAACACGAGCGCGCTTCCCCCCAAAGTGAAGGTGTTTAGCGCTGTATCCAAAGACACCGTTTTCGGCCCTTTCTTTTTTCACGAGCCCACTGTTACTGGAATCCCTAATTTGGACATGCTTACAGAGTGATTGTTTCCTCAGTTAGAAGAGGTGGCGGGGAACTTAATTTTACAGCAGGATGGTTTGCCACCCCATTGGCACCTAGCTGTTCGCGGATACCTGAACGAGACGTTGCCGCAACGCTGGATTGGTCGAGGAGCAGCTGGTGACCAGGCTCTTCATCACTGGCCCCCAAGAAGCCCGGATCTTACCCCGTGCGATTTTTTTTTCTGTGGGGGTACATTTAGGATCAAGTGTTTCGTCCACCATTGCCGGCTTACATTGATACCTCAGAACGAGAATTACGGACGCCATCCAAACCGTAACACCGGGCATGCTGACAAGAGTGTGGAACGAGTTTGATTATCGCGTTGATGTTGTTCGGGCCACTCGTGGTGGTCACATTGAACATTTCGGAAGATGGTGAATAAACTTCACAGTTCCGCGGTTCATTTGATTGGTCAGCCAAGGTTTTAGGTTGTAGGTTGTTTGGTTTTGATATTATAGACCCTCAAATTTGGGGTATCATTTTATACTCATCCTGTAGAATTGAAGCGGAATTGTTGAACGAGAATGAATATTGGCTAACGTAGACACTTCAGATCCATTTTGTGATTCGCACACATTAATATTACATTCAAAGTTTTGCCTGAGGAGGTTGTTAAAACTCCAGTATGGAAATCTGTATTTATAACATACCAACACTAGCGAATTAGAGAACTAAAACTCTGTTTCTGTTACAAACATCCTTTGAATTTTTCGTGTTACCATGGTCGTGTATTCAGTGTTTTTGTATACTCTCGCGTCCTTTGGAGTAAAAATTTTCAAAAGCTTGATTATATATGTATTCGTTTTCAAAAAAGCTTTAAGCTCCCGACGATTCAAAAACATCTGTGTTTAGTTCTTCCATAACAGTAAAATCAAGATAGTATTAATTATATAATTTTCACAATAAAATACATTAAGTTTCATCGAATAGGTAACGCCTTGCTACCACAAATGTTGGCCAGTCATAATGAAACAATCTATACATTGCTTTTAAGTGTTTGCTGCATTAACAGATATCGTTTGCAGACAGTGGCCCTCTCGCACCGATACACAAGCTCCATGACACACAGCAAACAAGTTAACAAGTAATTAACAATGATTTAAACTGGTACTTGGAAAAAATATATGTAATTACTCTATCTATCCTCTAAAAAGGCATTCTGAGATCTCGCCAATTTTGATCAGCATTTCATAAAAAAAATGGTTACAGTTCTTGCGGGTTGCGGTATAAATGATTTTCTTATCGAGAACTGGTTTACTGAAAGTGTAATGCATTTTAAGTATCATTTTTTAGCTGCTTTGCTCATAAAGTGGCTGAGTTCTTGAAGTTTCTTATTACAACTGCATTCAAATTTACGCTTGAGTTTTAATAGCAAAATTAGTTATCTGTTAATCTGTCTAACATTTTGGGACGAGCGCATAGATTTTACTGCATCGCGAGTTAATTATGCCTGAAATGGCTAAGTGAAAGGGTTATTCCATAAATGATTAGCGTACTGAAAATATGTTTGTGCTCTTACCAGTAAGGACATCTTTGCTTTGCTGCAATTGGCATTAGCGAGACTTGAGATCATCTCACGCTTGTTTGAAAACATAACAAAACCAGCCCAAAGAGCATACGTTGGCATTTGCTTTGGTAGAAGGCACGATCTTGCATAAAATTAGTAACTTGTTTGATGAAAAATTTCAAATGGTAAAATATATTAAGAATTTAAATTTTTCTTGAAAAAAACACATAATATGTCTCATGACTTATTCTAGCAATAGGAAGAAATAATATGAAGTGGTTTATGGACAAAGCCGTGCTGGTAGGAAAGTAATAACTTCAATAATTTATCAAACACAAACAAAAACATGATAGATTTCTTTCTCTGTAGATAAATGCTTAATTCATTTATCAAAATGCGTTATAACGTCTCAACTCACCCATTCGAGAATTTTAATCAACTTAATTCAAGTATCCATACCTTACGCACCATTCGGCAAGGGTTCATTTGCACAGCCAGCCTAATATTTCTCACACACTTTGTACAAGTTTCTTCAAAATATACAACAATTTTATAAGTTCCAATGTGAATATCTACATTGCGTTTCCAATACATAAACTGCCAGTAGCATTTTGTAACAACTCCAAATATTACATCAAGCAGTACTGCTGGTATTACCTCAATTACACGTATCATTGTGCGAATCATTTAAGTACTAGTTGTCATACACGACGCAGCCCGAAACATCACTGGTACACTTCATTATGCTCAGTTTACATTACCAAATGAAAAAGTAAATGATGTATACACACAAACAATACTATGCATTTCTTATTTGAACATAGGTACATACTTATTACTAAATTCAATAAACAATATGATAATATTTTCACACAATATCTTAGCCGCTATTCAGTATGATAAATTTTTAATAAATATAGAAAAATTAAATTTTAAATTCTTTAGCTACTATAAATTTGTCTCAAATTACTCTATACGTATATAACTATGAACTTCAAAACATTTCACATACAAATAAAAATAAAACAATAACTTTAATTAATTGTCCATGGGAGGCTGCAAGAGCGTGTGGAAAAAAATACGCCCATAATTTAAAGACATTTCTTAATTTTCTTATCTAAACTTCTTTTTTCTGTCGAACTTCCTTGTCTTAGCTTCTAATGTAACTCTTTCACCTGTATATATGTCCGAGTTTTCGCAAAATATTATATAACCTCACGTGGAAATTCACTGCATATGTTTAACGCCATATCAATGACTGACTAAATCACATTTGCCTCGCGTCTGAAGTAATCACAGTGAAAATTTACAAAGCACTGCTTAGCTAGCTTTATTACCTTAAAAAAAAAATTCTACTTGGAAGAAATACATGTCCATGTGAAACAAGTGATACCCAGGAGGTGATTTCACAACATGGTTATAGTGCACCAGTTGGTTCACCCTGATCAGGAAATTTAGACCTGAAACGATGAGCACCAAATCCTCCTACATTGTTCAGTCCTTCTTCTGTCACCTTGTCGAATTTTTCACTCGGTGCTTGACTCTCCAAGTTACTTCTTCACATGAAGCTTCAGACACTTCTTCCCAGTCATCTGAAGCACAGTCGTCCATGTGCGCCGTGCTTGTGAGCAATGTTGATGTGCTGATTTCTTCAGCTTGCTCAGCTCTCAATTCACCCAAGGTAAAAGCATTAGTGTTGTCGTCTGAACTATTTTCACTGAGAGTAAGCATTTCAGATGCATGTTTCCCCGGGATGTATGACCTAATACGGTATGTACACTGAAGAGCCAAAAAAACTGGTGCACCTGCCTAATATCGTGTAGGGCCCCCGCGAGCACGCAGAAGTGCCGCAATACGACGTGGCATGGACTCGACTAATGTCTGAAGGTATGCAGGAGGCCATTCACACCATGAATCCTGCAAGGCAGTCCACAAATCCATAGGAGTGCGAGGTTGTGGAGATCTCTTCTGAACAGCACGTTGCAAGGCATCCCAGATATGCTCAATAATGTTCATGTCTGGTGATTTAGGTGGCCAATTAAAATGTCCAAACTGAGAGAGAGAGAGAGGTACGCACACGAAACATCTAATTTTTAATACTCACATTTTGGGTTTATGTAATGAAATGTTTTTCGCTTGCATCACATATTCTTTTGTGTGAAATTCTCAAGATTAAAAACTTTATGCTTGTGGAATATCCATTACTAATATATACATTACTTTTATGATGGGTACGTGCATGTACGAACTCATGTACACACACACAGTGGAATGTAAACATTGCCATGTGACTGCCACATGGCAATGTTTGTTTACCCTTTGGCAGAAGGATACGAAATGGGCTTGAAAGTAGATCTTTAGCAGGGCTTCAAGAAAGTCTCTTCCAGTCATGAACCGACTATAACGATTTCATAAGATTTCTGTTAGCAGGCCCTAAATCATTTGTCACTGAATAAACCTGATACCCTAATGATTCTAAATTTACAACTTCCTTTAAAATTGATTATCTCATGGGGGTGTCAAAATTGTAATGAACAGGTGGCTTCCACTTTGATAGCAAACCCCTCGCCATAATTACTTGAACGGTAGCGTGTGGCCCCATAATTTTCTCCTGCACTTTGTTGTAACAAATATGATTTGAAATGTGGATTTTGTCGAAAGATAGAGCGGTTACGCGTTCATATTCTGGTAAGTGTGAAGTTTTTTTTTCATCAACAGGAGAACATCCTTCTGCAAGCCAACATCACAATACATTTTAGAAGCCCATCTTTTCAATGTGGCAATTGAAGGGAGCGGGTATTTCAGTTTTATTCTCAAATATCGTTACGATTTAGGACTAACACTCTTAAAATAAATAGCGGCAGCTTTGTCCTTGGATGACCATTTGATTCGTGTACAGCTTGTAAGTGCTATTCTTATTTGGCCGGGACTGAAATACTTGGACAGTATTTCCCTGAGTTTAACATCTATTGACTCCTTTTCCTTGGTATTGATATTTTTAAGTTTTTCTAAAATAACTCTTTTTTCAATCTGCAGATCTTTCGTTTTTTTGGTTCTCCAATGTAGTTAGAATTATCTTACCGTTCGACAAAGTGGTTTGCAATAATTAGTAATTACAGTCCAAGAGCTCTGCATCAATAACCATTTGAAATAAATGTTCTACTTTTTAATAAGGGCATTTAAACATAATAGTTAAGTTTGCTACTTCACCTACGATACAAGACTGAAGTAAGACTGAAGTAAAATACAAACGTATTTTCTAAGTTCTTCAAAAACTAACACGTAGTTGTTGAACGCATGTTTACATGAAACATACATTTAAATTCTGCCTTTACGTTAACGTCCTACCTCTAGATTAATTTTTTTTGTGATCGTTTTGTATAACGTTTACAAAGTGCGTAGATGTTTTGAAGAAACAAACAAAAGGCTAAATGAGTAATTACACTCGTGCGTTTATCTGCTGCGTACCTACAGTGACACGGGTGTTATTTTCAAAATATTACGAACTCTCTTGATACTAACGTAATAAATTTAAATACTGCACTTCTAAACACATTACCTATTGTGGTGTTGATCTCGTCTTTTCTCCTGCACGCATTCGCCCACAGCGCAACAAATGTTTTTTTTTTTTTTAGGAAAACGAAAACATCTAACGTTTGTCCCTTTTGTATTTTTGTAATGGTATGTACATCCTTGTACAGCACAGTTCGACATCTTAAACACGGACAAGGAAACACTTCTGGCTGGCCCTTGCGAGGATGTCTCTCACCAGGAGTCTCTGGCGACTGCGGAGGCAGCTATGAAGAAAAGAGGGTTATGCAGTCCATGTGACGTCAGAGGGTGGGTCGGGGAGCGGCCTGCCTGCACGAGAGCTCGCCTTGTCTTTCTTCCTACCAAGGNCCCACCTATCTGTCTCCTGTAGCATTTTCTGATAATTCTGATAACGCATGCAACAATTTTTTAATTCTCTCCTGTCGAAAGGGCTTTTTCGGTGACTATGCCGGTATTTCCCTTTCTCTTCTTAGTATAGTAGTTTAGCTATAAGTACACTTAGGGAGGTTTTCGTGGCCAAAATCTGGCCATGGCAGCCTAATCCCTCTCTGCTGCCATGCATGTCTCCTTGCATGATTTCCTCTCCTTGTAGGCGTATGGGGCTTAGTCCTGAGACGCAATAAACTGCCGTCCCTACCGCGGGCACACACAACACTTAATTTGTTGGGAGATTCGCAGATTATGGGAAATGGTTTACCTTGTACTTAGTCGGCGATATAAATGACCGCGCGACGAGGTCGGCAAACTCGCGCTCCCCAGTGTTGACTGGCAGGTCGGTGAGCCAAGTAGAGACGTGGTGCCGGCAGAGGTCACGTGGTCACGCCGAGGGCGGCCGTGACGGGAGCGCCGAGCTGTCCTTGGCGGCGATCACGGACTCCGGCGCAGCCTTGCCCGCGGTCATTCGCTCCCGCCCACCTTCCTGCACATTCGTGCCCCCTCCTCCGACTCACACGCTCTTTCTCACTACCTCGCACCCACACCTAGCTCACCATGTGGGCTAGTGACGCTGTGTGCGGCACTTCTCTGGCACTTCAACTACGTTGCACAGTGTTTGAAATACCTACACAGTTTGCCAACCAATCAACGACGATAACACACTCTTCAGACGATGCGTGTTGATTACTTTCAACACGTCACGCACATCACAAACACCATTTCAGAGCAATCCAAAATAGACTTTTTTTTTCTTTTTAAATCTCTGTATATTAGAAAATACGCTTCAGATACATAAAACTATTCTCGAAAGCCCTGAATTCAATCTTGCCACATACTTCCCACCAATAAAATGATATGGTCACCTTATAAAGTCTCATAGGTACACGTCACATGACAAATCACTGCACGTTTTCCGTGACCTTATTAAAGCTCTTAAGAGAAGAATTCTAGCCAAACAAGTACTGTCGATATTTGTATTAAGCTTAAGACCAACAACCAGAAAATAAATATCCTGGGTGTGCCCCTGGATGCTGTACGGACGTCTACACGAATTGTCGCTGTTTATCAAGCAATTTGGCAAGCTCCCGGCGTATTCATTCAGAGTCACGCGTGAACTTTTTCATTTCCCAGGCCCTGATTAGCGAGGAAGGCGGTCGTCAAGTGACGCCTCCAGGTTGCTTACAACTGTAATAACTCCTGCTCGATTGATGGAAAACTGAAAACTATTTCAGTGAAACTAATTTAAAGGTTTCTCCGTTAACGAAAGTTTACAGCATTGAACTGTGTTTTTCTTAATACGCTGCCAACATTACTGGACGTGGATTATTCAGTGCACGAAGTTAAGGATATATTTGTATTTATTTTTCCCCAGAATTTATTACTAAAATCAGATACACAGTATAGAGAGTATGGCTTCACTGAACTTGTATGCAGCGTCGTCCACTTCGGAAATAGTTGATAACATTTATGTTATTTGTTGGCCTCGGCAAGGGGCCGCGGTGGTGTAGCGGTTAGGGCACTCGCCTCCCACCAAGGCCCACCGGGTTCGTCTACCGACGGGGTCGCTCCCAGATTTTCTCACTTGGGATCGTGCCGGACGTTGCCGCTTGTTGGTGTGTTTTCTCGCGGTTCTCCCGTTTCCCCCGCCTTTGTAGTCCGGCGTTGTTCCTTGAGCCGCGTTTACGCCGACTGTTAGAAACAAATGTTTATAACTGTTGTTACCAACACGTTGTTAGTAACAGACGTTAACAACAAATGTTGGTAACAGGACACCAGTTTGACATTTACTTTGGGTAACATAGTGGCCGCATGACCTCAGTTAACTGCAAGATGTCGAGTGTGGAGGAAGTCGTACTCGCTGCAGCAGCATATGTCATTTTGGCGACAAAGAGAAGACCAAGAGGGTTCTGGATGAATGCTTATCCGCAATCTTGAGCAGTACCGGTCGATCTTCGTGGCAGATAACCAAAAGGACTGGGATTCAAATGTGCCATTGTTTCTTCTTGCTTGCCGTTCAGCAGTTCACCAGTCCTCAGGGTTGACACCATCAAGGGTGCTGTTTGGAAGAGAGCTACACCTCCCTAGTGACCTACTGTTTGGCTGACGGAAAAAAAGGAAGACCCTGATTACACCAGCGAATTACATAAAAGTCTTGTTGGCATTCATGATTTTTCTCGACACCACCTCAGAATAAATAGTGACAGGATGAAGATGCAGTATGATAGGAGAATGTCGGACGAGGCATTTCATGAAGGGCAACTAGTGTTGTTGTACAACCTCCAGAGGTGAAAAGGGCACTGCCCGAAGCTACAGCAATGTTGGGATGGCCCTACAGGATCCGGAAAAATTAAATGATGTGATATTTTTGTATTTGTCGTCAAGGCTCTCGGGCTAAGCCGTAGGTTGTCCACATTGACCGACTGGCGCTCTATGATGGTCCGGATGTTGCAGCGTCTGTTCGGGACGAACAGACTTGAGGAGGGGGCAGTGTTATGCACTCACTGCTTCGCATCCCGCGCGAGCAAGTGAAAGTGAAGGAGAGCAGTTATATATTAGCGGCAGCGGCAAGTCAATTAAGTATTTTGAATTACAGGTGCGCGCTAAACCAAGAGCCGTGTATCTATTACCAAAAAACGAGCTGACAAAATTATCCTTTTGTGACGCGCGCCGCTGACCTTGATTGTATTGAGGTTCTGTATTTACCTGAAGAATGTTCCAGTAGTTTGCTGCTCTAGTTTCTGTAAGCGTGACTCGGGGTGCATCGAACTTTCCAGGCCAAGGCCAGCAGAGTATAAATTGTGCGACGGACCTCCAGGCCGAGAGTTGTAGTTTTTGAATGGATGAGTGGCTGAGTTCCAAGCAATAGATGACGAGCAGCGGGAGAAGTGACCAACGGAAGGGAAATTTGCGACTGCGAGTATCAAGCAGTGAAGAGTGCAGCGGGTAGGCTGGACTATTGGACTAGATGCGTGAGTGAAAGACATTACAAACGATGGCAACAGGCAGACTGAAAGTGTGTTTATGATGAGTATGAGTTAATTGATAATAACCAAACAAAGACATTAAGAATGACATTAATTAGAGTTGAAATATACATTAAATATTGCGCTCACTGATAAAATACAAAGAGTAATAGTGGAGATAATTAATTTAATGCTGTAAAGAATAGCTGTGTGAATAAATCAGAAATCAAATTCAGTTGTTTTATTTTTACTTATACCTACATCCCTCACAAACTCAGATACGCCCTTCAGGCGTCCATGCAACATTATGTTCGAAACTGGGAAGCTCAAAAATATGTTCGTAGACTGAAGCTTGCTGACCTAAAATATCGTTCCAAAGAACGGGGCTACATCTAGGCAGCTTGGTTGTGAAGAGAGACCTGCGTGCTGGCCTCAGAGGCGTCGAAGCCAAGTGGAGTGGATGGTGAAGTGAGGTGAATCAAGCTGCGTTTACACCGGTGTTAGTGACACGTCTTGCTAACAATTGCCATTAGCATTTTGGAAAAAGAGGTGGAATTTACTACCAACAAGCTGTGTTAGCAACAAAAGTGCCCTGTTAATAACAAGAATTATGTTAGCCACTGGCATTCGGTAAAGATCAAAGAGTGTTGATAACACGTGTTAGCAACGTGTTACCGCTCCTCTTCGATGTTAGTAACATTCCCCCTTCACCCTGTCGCCCATCAACGCAGTTCCTTCCGCCTCGGTGTCTTCCTGTCAATGCGAGTAGGGTTGTGGTTACTGTAGTTCCGTGTAGTGTGCAGCTTCCTTTCCAGTTCAAAAATAAAATATATTGAGTGAAGTGGAATTGTCTAAGGATCAGGGGCCCAATTCCTGAGATTGTCGGAGTAATTACGCTAGCGGATTGATCCGCTACTTCCATTCCGGTAGCGAGTATTGGAAAGAAATATATCAGAATTTTAAGGAATCGACATTACAACTTGGCACCGTTGCATTTCGCGTGTCGTCATCGACGCTGCACCAATGATGTTAAATATGGTGTGGACATCAAAATTAATATTATATTAAAGAAATATGTTTTAGTTGATAAAAGGTATGGCCGAATTTATATCTAAAAAAAAATACAAAAGTATATAATGTGGCGACGAGACTTATATCTACTTTTATGATATATAAACACGTGGGTTTACAAATATGGTTAGTAGATACATTTAAGTGTATATTCAATATATTTGACATTGTATTTTTATTTGTTTGTTTTGTACTGTGGGTTTTTTAAGCTTATAGAAAATTATTTACTTGTAAAGTTAAATACAGATGTATCAGAAAATTTTGAAATTTTTCATATTTTTACAATTGCGAGTAAAATAATTATAAATGAAATAATTCTTTAATAATACACATTGCAAATTTTACAAACTTTTTGTTTTATCAGATGCATATTAGTTTATATTATGGTATTAGAGTGAATATTTTTCTGACCAATTCAATGGGTTTTGATTTTCACGCTGTGTGATTTAATACATTTTTTCGACTACCAGAACCAACCCAATATGTGAGGATAAACTCGTATACACGGCTTGACAGCTGCCTAGCTTCTGTTGTATTTCAGTGCTAGTTTTTACTGCGAATTTAACATTCTTCGTTTTATATTTTTACAGTTTAGTCATATGATTTGATTTTCACAAAATTACTATTACTTTTCATGTGCCAATTTAACATTTCGTTAAAAGCATTTTTCTCAGCTTATTAAAGCAATTTTAATTTGATATGTGGTAATCGTTCTTAGTTTTTACACTATTTCGTCTATTATATTTATATTTAAACTTAAGGGAGTGTACATTTTCACGTTCCCTTTATTGCACAATCATATTTAAAGACAAATCTCTAGAGGGATGACAATTCCGGCAGCTGCCTTGCTGTCGGAATGATTTCGACATTTTACAGCTCGATTCCGGTATACAATTCCGCTATCGAGTGTCCAAAATTTTACTTCAAGCAATCCGATAGCGGAATGACGTCATTCCGCTAGAGGAATTATTCCGACAGTGTCAGGAATTGGGCCTCAGGTGATTAACCTTATCGAGCTGTTTCGCGAAAAGCCTGTTCCTTTAGACCAAACTTGTGCGCAATTCAAATAGAGAAATCTTAAGAACAAGGCATGGAGTGAAATTTGCCGAGAAATGCAGACAAGCAAGGCAGCAGTGCTGAATAAAATGAAGACGTTGATTGGCCAATACCAGAGAGAGTTTAAAAGGGAAAAGTGGCTCAGGAGTAGACTCCGTAAAAATCAAGTGGTTTGCTTTCGAAAAGCTGCAGTTTCTGAAAGACGATACAGGTCGGCACACGCGAGGAGTTGGAGTAGAAAATGATATTGAGGTAAGAGAAAATAGAGCAAGTCCAGGGCTGGTAAACTACAGGCTTTTTAGACTACCAAAATATGTACGCCTATATTATCAATAAATACTTACTTACTGTATATTATGTTGATGATTAACTATGGGTCATATATAATGGTGCGTGATTGCTTAGAAATATAAATAATGTCATATCAGGAGATGGTTTATATGTATCAAGATAGCCCTATATACAACAGGGAATGCGGGAGAAAAATGTAGGCCTATTTCGGTAATAACAAGGCCCAAATACAAAAAAAAATAGTTTATTACAGACATTACGTGAAAGCCACTCTTTTACACACCACTGCCAGGCTTCCTCGTTCTTTCTTAATAGTTATTTTGCGAAGGAACTCAGCATTCAGGGCTGTTTAAGCACTGCATTCTTCCCGTATTTGTTTTGCAAGCTAGGAAGGTTTCTTTGGCAGTCGTTTTAAACGAAGTAGTGTTCCTGTCGGCATACCATCTAATCGCCACTGACCTGGGACTAATGCTGCCGGTTTACTGTCCCCATAGTCAAATAGTTGTGTAGGTGCGCACAGGCCAACGCTACTCCTTCAGCGTTTTCAAGCTCGAGTAGGAGTGGTTTTCGAAGTACTCTGAAAACCCCTGACATTATCAACAACCCTGCGTGCTCTGCATACACGTTCATTGTTGCCCTTAACGTGAAGTCCTGGAAACGGTTTCATAATAGATGGCTGTAAGGGAAATGCGTCATCAGCCAACAATGCGCAAGGGACAGGGAAGTTTCTCCCAAGGCAAGCAACTGTTGTTCAGAATGTTCAAACTGGAATTTTCCAACAGCTATTTCAAAGTGCTCTGAGCAAATACTCCGCCGTCCGATAACCGTCCTTGACACCCAACGGAAACGCACGTGAAGCAATAATAAGCATCGACAACGGTTAGCAAGACTATGCTGAAGAACCACATTATAGTAATCGCTTCCTTTATATACAGTAGCTAGTAGCATCACATGTTTCCCATCCATGCTCCCAATGCAATGAGAGAAGTTCCACAGACGATGATACTCGTTGGCTTGATGTAGCCGCTCTTCTTTTGTTGACAGGAACGGAAAAGAATAAAAAAACATATGCTTACCAGTTAGAAGTAGAGTGTAATAATAAGAAATGTTTAATTTAGGAAATTACGAGCGCTGCTGTTATGTCATGTGAACTGCATCCCTACTTGTTATTATATACACACATTGTTGTATTGTAGAACTATACACACGCGTGCGCACGTGCGTGTGAATGTATGTGTGTGTGTTCGTGGCTATGCGCGTGTGCGTGTTGCTCACAAGTCACTTATTACGACTTTGTTTTAAGCCGTACACACCAGAAGAGAATGTCGTTTGCCAGTTACGTAAAACAACAGATGTGCGTAGTCAGATCATTGCAAAGCACCTATTACACCGTATTTTGTTTCAGATGAAATTGTTCTCATTCGCTAACCATTCCAACAGCAATGCGCCATCTTGTTAAACCGCGAGGCCTTGATCCTGCACTGCGTGAAGATTCTACATGCGAGTCCTCGATCGTGAGCTGTCTCTCGGTTTTTTGAGGATATGGGTTTTGGGGGAAGAAATGGAAACCAACGAATCCTTAAATAACGAGGACCATATTTATGCTACACTGAACTTAACAGAGTCACATAGTGTATCAAACACACATTTTGTAAGACGATTTCTTAACGTATTTGCCAATGAATTTCTTCTTCATAATTAAATAATTGTTGTTGTGGAACAGTCATGGTATTTATTTACAACCTTTCAAAATCGACCAATCAATAACTTGTACGGATTTTCACAAGTGGGAATGGTGACGGACAATGCCGCTGGTCGGCGGGTTTTCTCGGGGATCTCCGTTTCCCCCGCACTTACATTCTGGAGCTCTTCCATTTTCCTCTCATTTCACCCTCATATGCTCTCAAAACCTTGTTGTTAAGAGCCGCCCAAATTTCTCAACTCAACTCAAAAACCTTGTATAAAAGCTTTGTTTAAATGTGTGGAGTAAACGGCAGAGTGTTCGACAGAGTTGTTGAATTGTTGAGTTGAGAGAATTGGACGCATCTTAACATAGAGGTCTTAAGAGCCGATGAGGGTGAAATAAAGTGAGAATGGAGCAGCAACAGAATGCAAGGGCGTGATAAACGGGAGCTCCCCGAGAAAACCCGCCGACCAGCGGCATCGACCGCCACGATTAACACTTGCGAAAATCCGTGCTTGACAGTAGAAGGGAATTATTCCTTCTGGCACCGGGTCAGGGAGCTGCGGAGCCGGGTGCCACGGCCGCCATCTTGGATGACTACACGCGGCAACCTCCTACTCTGTCATTCCTCGCCAATGTCGGCCATCTTGGATTTTCCTATTCATGCTCTTGCATTTGGGGTTTTCCCATATTCCTCAAAAACTCTCTGGTCCGTTCTATCCCTCAGGGGATTTTCTAATATTCCTCCTGGTCTCTCTGGTCTTCCACATTCTATCCCTCCGGAGCTTTCCACATACCTTCCGATCTTCTTTTATTTTCTCATGCTCTCTCATTCCTTCATGTCTCATGTCCACTCTATCCCTTGGGGAATTTTCTCATATTCCTTCCAGTCTCCCCACCCTCGCTTGCTTTTTGCGCTATCCTCCTCCATCACCGGCAGCGTCGTCGTTTGCTGAAGGCAGCCATCTTTAATTCCTGCCACCAGTCGGCCACTATAGTCGGCCATCTTTAATCCTCGTACTTGCTAACAGAGTGTTTAAAGATATACAGGTCGCGGCCAAGAGCGCTGGTATCGGCGCGGCCATTTTGTGTTGGCTGGTTTACTATGCGCCTGCAGAGGCGCGATAGGATCGGGGAGTGTAGTTCAAATGGCGGCCACCAGGAGCGCTGGGAATTATTTTAAGTCGTTTGTAAACTCAAAAAATGCAGGAGGTGTGTGGGAATGTTCTGGCCACCCTTGGGGTCGCCAGCCGATGTCTTGACAACACGACCAACACTGCATGGGAAGTGTTACGAGACGAAATAGCAAATATACCTGCATCGACTAACACACACACACTCCAGACATTTTAAACTTGTAATCGCAAAAAAATCGACATTGTATGGTTTTCTCATAATCCTTCTGGATTCACCTACGCTAATGACGTAAATTGTGATTATGATTATAACTCACACATCAATAACTGCCACCTGGCTGCTGGCTAGTGACGAGGGGACGAGCTGGCGAGGTTTTCTCATATTCCTTCTGGATTCGCCTATCATAATTGCATGGTTAGGAGAAGAAATAAAGTAAATACTAGCATCAGCCTACGCACTCTCCAGAAAATAAAAATTGTCATCGCGAAAAAAAGAGGTTGTTTAATGTCGAATGTAAACATAGGAACAAAATTGCAGGCCCGCGTGCAAGCACACACAATTATATGAGTAAAAGTTATACTTTAATTTCCGAGTTTGCCACCTGGCTGCTGGCTGCGGACGTGCGGACGAACTGGAATACTTGCGAGTTTTCGATATTCTTTCTAATCTATTTTCACCTGGCCTCCTGAGGGTATAAGGCTGTAGTCGTAATCTTTTTCATCCCCAGAATTTTTGTCACACCTGGAAGACCGCAGTTATAGAGTTTCTTCCCTGATCAAGAAGACATGCTTTTTAAGTGCATCGGCCACAATACGTGCTTCTTTGTTTAGGAGGGGAATGATCTCAGGCCACTTAATAAAGTAATCTTGGACCACGAGTAGATACCGATTACCTCTCTCTGTGACGGGCAAGGGTCCCAAAATATTCACTGCAATCTTCTCGAATAAGCTCCAATATTGTATTTATGGAGGTGACCTTGACATCTGGTTCTTGGGCCCTTTCTCGCGGTGCAGGGGCTGCACAATCGTCACCACATCTCAACGTCCTCTCGACAATGAAGCCAGTAGAATATCAGTTTAACTCTATCGAAGGTCTTATTAATACCAAAGTGCCCACTTGCTGCCGCATTATGCAGTTATTTTCAGACTTCGGGAACCCTGGATTCTGGAAGTACCAAATGTAAACGTGTATATTTTCCATCATTACTTCCCCAGCTTCTGTAAAGTTCGCCATTCTTGAGTACATGGGAATCCCATTGTGCCCAGTATGCTTAGACTGCAGCGCTCAGGCTTAAATATCTCTTCCCATTTTGGCCGACAGACAAATTCTTTCTACTTTAATAATGGCTGCAAAGTGGGATCATTCAGCTCATCTTTCCTAATAATACCATCACTCCAGGTAGGCGTCCTATCACAAGATAGAGAACCTTGAGTTCTTGTCCTCTGTACCTTCAGTGATTCACCACTCATTTTTACCTGGCGTTTGCAATGACGACAAAATTGCTCACGTGGCTTTCTAGACAATGCATCTGCATTGATGTGAAGGCATCCAGATATGTGCTGTATTTCAAAGTCATATTCTTGAAGATGCTGTATCCACCGGGCTATTTGACCTTCGGGGCTCTTAAAATTTAGTAGCCAGCGTAATGAAGCATGGTCGGTTCAAAGAACAAAATGTCTACCATAAAGGTAGGGGTGGAAGTGGGAGAATGCCTTCACCATGGTCGGAGGCTCCCTGCTTGTAACACAGTAATTACTCTCAGGCTTATGCAATACCTTACTGAAGTATTCTAGCGGTCTTTCCTTCCCATCTTGAACCTGAGATAACACAACTCCAATGCCCACATCACTAGCATTAGTGTCCAAATTGAATACACCCTCATTTTTCGAGAAAGCGAGGACTGGTGGAGATATAAGAATTTTATTTTACTTATTAAAGCGCTTTCGCACTCAGTGGTCCAATGAAATCTCCTTTTCACCTCAATTCATATAGTGGTTTGACAACTGTGGCGAACCCAGGTACAAATCGACGGTAATGGTCACATAATCCCAGAAAACTCCGCACTTCAGTTTTTTTCAGTAGCTGTCAGCCGATTTCTTATTGTTTGGTCTTCTCGGAGTCTGCTTCGATTCCATATGGGGTGAGACTACATGTCCCACGAAATTAATTTTTTTTGTGACAGGTGGCACTTTTTAGGAACTAGTTTCATGTTGGATGCAATCACTTTCTGGAATAGAGTCTAGGCATGATAGGTGCTCTTCAAATGTGCTTACTGTCACAACAATGTCATCTAGGTAAACCCGGCAGATATCTAAAGGAATGACTTTTTCCATCAAACGTACGAAGGTAATAGTGACATTATTTAGCCAAAAAGGCATAAAATTGAACTGCCAGGTTCCTTTCCCTTGGACATAAAATGCAGTTTTCTCTTGGTATTAGGGCCACCTTGGACTGCTAGTACGAAACCTTCATGTTCAAAGTAAAAAATCATTGAGAACCTGCTAGACTGTTTAATGTGTCATATAACCTTGGAAGTGGATAAGTGTCTTTCTTTGTCACTTTATTAAGCTTGCTCTAATATACGCAAAACCTTAGAGAGCCACCTTTCTTTAAACAAGAAATATGGGTGATGACCATGGACTAAAGGATTGTTCTATCACATCTAGATCCTTAATTTATTTCATTCCCTAAACTGCCTCATGCGAAGCTAGTGGCAGTCGCCTTGGTGGCTGCTTTTTGGGCCTGGCATCTCCTGTAGCTATGTGGTGGCAGCTCACATCATTCCTTCCAAGGTCTTTTGGTCCAAACGAGAAGGCATCCCTATTTCTCTGCAGTATTTCAGAGACAGGCTACTCCTGTCGCCTGCTAAGATTTTCTTTCGTTCTTTCAAGAAGTTCTTCCAGTACTCCTTGTGAATGACATTCCATTTGTTTTACTCTAGAATCTTCTAGAATATTTGCAATTATTTATATGACATGATTGCAAACACCTGTCATTGCCCCCAGTGCAAGACAAATGTCAGTATGGGACAAATTTATCATTCTGACCTGTCAGAATTACAAGAAACCAAAGTCCTTGCTAGAACGACTTTGTCTGGCGGGATGCCAGCCTTGTCTGCTAGCTCAATTATACCCAAACGCCTGACAAATTTTCCTTGGCATCTGCCTGCAATGAAAATTTCACTAGAAGCCGGCAGCACATTGGTTTGACCAGGGCAGCTAATTGGGGAAGATAAATCATTCCGTGTTGACGCCACCGACTCTGTACTGCCTACACTTAGTTCACCAAGTCGAGTATCGATACAGCACTCCAGCATATGTAGTATATCAAGCTCCAAAATACATTCATCCTCTATTTCTGCTATGTAAACATCGTGCTCTGTGCTAAGGTCACCAAGCTTCAAGATCACTTTTCTCTTACCGATAACTGGTGTGGTCTCACCTGTTACCATAGTCAAATAGCACCTTTCCATGCTGTCTTCAGTCGATCGCTGGTGGAAGGCCCGAGCATGTCTGGTCTTACTACTGTTATGGTCGCCCCAGTGTCTACGACCATCTGGCAAGAAACATCATTCTGGCTCCCCTCCACAAGTAGCCTATTGCATCACAATGCTGTTTCACCGACTGTGCATGTATGGACCTTGGGGCCTTACCTCCAGCAGTCACCGACCTTCGCCATTTAAGATCGGTTTTTATAAGTTTTCCGAATGTGATTTAATCTCACCTGCCTCTCGCTGCCTCTTTTCTCGCTGCTGCTGCTGTTTTTGCGGGCAGTAGGCTCTCAGGTGACCCGGCTGCCCATATGATCAACACTCGGGCCGTTTGGTTGGGGGCGGCGAGACTTTGTTGCACACACCCTGGAAGCAATGCCCCTCCGTAGTCGTCTGCAACTCCTTCAGTGTCTTCGTCGTCTTCGTTCAGCGTTACTGCTCGCACCGGACGTCGGGGTGCGGACACCTGTCTTGCTGACTCCACCTCCAGTGCTCGGGCTAAGGCGTCCTGCACGTTGTGAGGTGCAGCCATTCGTACTGCTTGACGTACCTCTACGTCGGCGATGGCATCGATGAAGCATTACAGAGGTAGGATTCTAAAAAACACTATCGGTTGTAATCAGTCTAATGAGTTTTAAATATTTACCGGGACATCATTTTTAAAACAAGTGTGTGGTATGTATGTATACTTACAATATATACTGGAAGCATACAAAGTTTGTTTTAATTTCGTGAAATGTCTAATAGATATGAAACAATTATCTAAATTATTTTATATTTCATACATTTGAATCATATATTTGACCCACTTAATTTGTGTACATTTACATGGTTTACTGTAGCACTACGCTTGTGAAAAATTTGGTGAGAATTGTTTGATTGGTTACCTAAATAAGGCATAAATTATACATTTTCTCAACTGGCACTATTTACCAAAAATACGGGCAAAAGGGGATATATATATATATATGTATATTTCATTCTTCTAATGCACAGTGTAAATATTCAAAGATTAACTGAATTTTGATAAATTGTTTAATGGATGTGACAAACATATCTAAAATATTTATATGGCAATCATATTGTAAATAAGAGCAGAAACAGTTAAAATACGCAAATTTACATGGCCTGAAGCACTATTTGTGTGTTAAATATGGTGCGACACATATATTGGTTTCCGACATATGAACAAACTTAATTTATTCATGTGGCATTATTTTAAACAATGGCGGACAAAAGAGTGTCTGTGTAAACAAATCTGATTGTTGTAATAGATACTGCCAGCACACAATATTAAGTTGAAAATGAATACATTGTTTAGTAGTTAAAGTCTACTAAACTCAAATGTTTATAAGGCCACCAATTTGAAAATTAATGCATAACTTACTTAAAACATACCAGTTGACATGTACTACCGTAATACTACTTGTCTGCCAAATTCAGTACGAATCCGTTAATTGTTTCCTGAATAATTACTTAAAAGTTTGATTTTATCTGTGCGGCCTTATCTTAAGAAATGGCTGCGAAAAGAGGCTCTGTGTAGATATCTTAAATTAAGCCAATCGATTTACATGCTCTGCCATATTAATGTTTGCTTAGTTTGGTAGTATTCCGTTGATTGTTTCCCAAGATATGACAAAAATGTATTTATTAATGTTGCACTCTCTTACAAAATGGCGCACAAGAGGCTCTATACATACACATATGATTTTTGTAATAGATGTTGCCAGCACACAGTTTAAGTTAAAACTGGTTTCGTTGTTTCGTTTATTTACCGTACGAAACTAGAATATTTATATGGCCGCTATTTTGAAAAAAGTATTTGTCCAACATCAAACATGTCGGTGTACATGGGATTCTGTAGTACTAAAGGCTATTCACAGTAAAGTGAGCACTTTTGAAAGCCCTCTCCTTTGGAATAATAGTCAATAAATATATTTTATTTTAACCTAAGACATTAACTTCTGAGTATGGTGGAATATACTAACTGTGTTTATTACTTACTAGGCAATATTTATTTTAAAGGTGGTTAAGAAAGGAAAAAAGTTACTATGGTCTCAAAAGTGCACACTTTACCGTGAACAGCCTATTATTGTTTGCCAAATTTGGTAGTCATTGTTTAATTTTTTCCACGAGATATGAGAAAACTTGATTTAATTATGTGGCACACTCTTACATAATGGCGGACCAAAATAAGCTATGTATTGATGCATTTGATAGTTGTAATAAATACTGCCAGCATACAAGGCTAAATTAAAATTGGTTGGATGGTTTCGTAGATATAACATACTAATCTAAAAATTTTATATGACCACCATTTTGAAAATAAGTGCCTGACTCATATAAAACATATCACTTTACATGACCTACCATAGTACATCTTGACTGCTAAATTTGGTAGGAATCAGTTAATTATTTCGCAAGATATGACATAAAAAAATTTATGTGGCATTATATCGAAAAATGGCCGACAAAATATGATATGACTTAACACATTTTATGCCTGTAATATATACTTTCACTTGCCATGTTTGGTTGAAATTGGTCAAACAATTATGCTAGATATAGCAAATGACACTAAAATAATTATATAGCCGCCATTTTAAAAATAAATCGCAATTCCATTTAAAAAAAAATATTTTTTTACATGGATTACTATAGTACTACTCGACTGGCAAATTTGGTAAGAGTCGGTTAATTTTTTTCCAAGATATAATATAAAAAACTTTATTTTTTAATGTGACTCTATTTTACAAAATGGCCGACAAAAGAGGCTTTTCAGGCATAGTTTATGCTTGTAACATAATCTTTGCACTTGCCAAGTTTGGTCGAAATCGGTCAAACAGTATGGTATATATAGCAAATAAACCCAATATTGTTATATACCCGCCATTTTTAAAATAAGTATCTTATCCACTTAAATCGTATACGTTTATATGGTGTAACAGAGCATTACTTAAGTGCAAAATTTGGTTAGAATCGGTAGAGTAGTTTTCAAGATATAATATAAAAGTTTTTTTTTCATGAAGTGCAATCTTCCAAAATGGCGAACTAGTAACATTATCGCTTCCTAAATTCAATTCTTACATGATTCACTGCCAATATATCAAATTTGGTTGAAATTGGCGTATTGGTTCCCGATATATACATAATATAGCATCCTAAATTTTAAAGTTGCCACCATAAGTACCCGACCTAATCGAAAACTATAAAAGTCGGTTGCCCTTACTAAATACCATGTGTACCAAGTTTGGTGAAATTCGTTTAACGGGTTCAAAAGTTATAAAGGGATGACATATATTCAGACAGAAATTCAGGTGATTTCATAAGCCTATCTTTCCAAGGAAAGGGGCTACAAAACTGTTAATTAAAAACGTATCACCGTAAATTACTTGACAGCGTACTTGCATTTTATTGTTATTAAAGTCAGTAGTAGTGTAATTTTAATCGAACTTACTCGCCTAAACAAATGGCGGAAGTATTTTTCTCTGCGTAGTGGAGCCAGGTATAGTGTCTTCGCGGTTTCTTCACACTTTTTTGAATCAAACATTTGAAAAATCACACGATGAATGACGTGTTTAGTTGTTTCCTAATTATATTATCTATCACGAGGTTTTATACTCGTGTTAACTTAAAAGTACCTTATTTTTGATATTAATTGATATCTTATTAACATTTTATAAATAAATTATAATATTTCAATTATAATTAATATGAATACAAACAGCGAGAAAATATGTGAGTTGGTAATGCCTACTAAGAAATATTTTTTACACAAAATATTATTACTCTGAGTGAGCACGTATGCGGTGCTTTGTCCCTTCGGTGTAATTTTCTAGACTCGGATAAGCTTTGTTTGCACGAAGCGGAGGAATATTCAGAAAGTAGAACTTAGAGGCAGGGATTCAGAAAAGTTGGGAGTAACCGTGAATGAATGTACTATAGGTAAATTATTCGGTGTCGGGCATGTAAGCCCGTGCCGCGATGCAAGACATTGTGGAAGTAGGTCAACCGGGGCGGTGTAATGAACTAGGGGCAGCCACGTAATGCTCCACGTGTGGCTGCAACAATCGCCGGCGAAGGCCGCGTCACGTCCAGCCCCACCCCGCCGCTCGTGATTGACAGGTCCGTGTCAAAAGCCGCGGGGGGAACCGGCTTCTTACGACGGCCGGTGTCGCGGGGCACGAGAGCCCCCGGCCTAGTTCTGCTTCCTTCAAATGTCACCTCGGCGACCCACATATCTCGCGCGCAGTGGGTGCCAAATGATGCTTGTTACTCGCCCGGGGGAGTCTCTGCGACGCGGGCGCGTATCGCGAGGCCGCTATCTCTCGAACACGTCCTCTAGAAAGCTCCCACCCTATTGACTTGGACATGTTTGGGCATGGAGAGAATCTACTCGTTCGCGCGTCTATTATCTGCGGTGGCCACGACTGCTATGACTGTGTGTGATTGTGCACATAAGTGCATGGTAAAGCAAGCTTATAAAATATTACTGCCCATATATGGTACCGTAACCGATGAATCTAACACATAATTACAAAAAAAATTGCATTATAAGTTTTGATGATAATAAAACTAATACTAATTACAAATAGTATTTTAATCAAACAAGAGACATTAATTTTTAAATGTAAATAATTTTAAAAAATTCGCAATTATATTACAAATATTAGTTTGTATATAACACTTTAATATGCGTGGTTGTACCAGTTGAGAAAGTTTCTTGAACAGAATCCTGCACCCAGAGCAGAGCGGACTCTGTGAGCGGCGAGATAACTCCGGTACTGGCCTGTACTAATGTTGCATGCCATCATATCGACACAGAGGATGCTTGGTCCATAAAGCTGCCACAAAGGCGACTACCACTAGCTTCACGTGTGGTGGTTGATGGGATTTTGAATGATATGAAATTTTTAGATGTAATAGAGCCACCAGCCAGTCCATGGTCTTCTACCATTGTGCTCGTTAAAAAGAAATATGGTTCAACGAGATTTTGTGTTGATTACCGCCAACTTAATAATGTGACTAAAAAATATATTTTCCGTTCTCAAGGATATACACACACTGAAGAGCCTAGTAGGTTCAGAGTAGTTTTCTACTTTGGATATGAGGACCAGCTACTGGCAAGCCTAGGTGGCTCCACAAGACAAAGATAAGAATGCTTTATGTGCCCAAGGGAAAGCAACCTGGCAATTCAAGGTTTGGGCTATGCGATTCCCGTGCCACATTTAAACGACCGGTGGAGAAAATTCTGCACTTAGACATTTGCCAGATGTAAATAGATAACATCATGGCCACAGGAAGAACGTTTGAAGAGCACCTGAAATACCTAGACTCTGTATTTCAGAAAGTGGCAGCAGCCAGCACGAAATTGGTTCCTAATGAGTCTACGATTTGTTGGCTCATTGTATTGAAACAGACCCTGAAAAGACGAGAGCAATAAGAGATTGGCCTCAACAATTTGATTAAACTTAAGTGCGGAGTTACTTGGGCTTATGTGCTTACTACCGTCGATTTGTGCCTGGGTATCACGATCGCGAAGCTTCTGCGTGCATTTTATTGGTGCGAAGTTGCTTTTAATAGACCAAAGGAAATTCTGATATCTCCCCGAGTGCATGGGCTTCCCGGGTAGAGAGCTTGAATTCATTCTGGATACTGATGGTTGTGATGTAGGCCACTGGAATATTTTAGTAAGGTACTACAAAAATAAGTAAACAATGTATGAAGTTAGCACATACCTGAGACAGCTGAAATTCTAATTCCGACGATTTGTGTTTTATTAAAGTGTCATATTACATGATTAAAGTAACTGACACTTCAGTAACAAGTAAAAAAAAACTCTTTGATGTGTAAATATGTGTGTATGTGTGTGTGTGCACATTCTGTAGGCGATTTATACAGGAAACTTTCATCACATCACAAATATATATATATATATCTGCACATGAGGGAAAGAAAACACGCGTTTATGGGGCCACTGCCATCACGAACAAATAGTAATGAAATATTAATAACGCACCGAAAACAGCACTGTACGTGATATCGTATAACAATCTGTTTTACTAATTCATGGCACAACAAAGTTTAAAGGAATAAAACGCGAAATGTAGATACTCTCTCGTGAAAACGTAGTAATCACGGAGCAGCCAAAATGGCGTCGGCCACGCGATGAGTCCGTTGGAATGTTGCTCAGAACAGGGCGCAGCGGGACGGAGCATGCCTCCACATTAAAAATTCATGAGAGTTGAAACTGTTAAAAGTACGAAGTAGCAGGGCAAAAAAAAAAAAAAAAAAAAAAAACCGCTTGTGTAAGTGGAAGCGCAATATTGTTAATGTTTGACAGTAATCTCAAATTTGCTGATATATTTTGTGCGCACTATTTTCAGCAAGTGTTGCCAACGTGAACACATACACAAACATGTTACGAACCAGCTGACTGCAGGCACTGCAAATGGGGTCATTTGTTGTGACTCAATTACAAAGTTGGTGGTTCTGTCTGTCATGAAACGGCCTTCGTAAATGAAACACAGTAAGTGCAGAAAGTACAAAGCATTAGGCGAAAATACGTCTTCAAAGCCCAATTTTAACACGCTCATATCTCCTTTAATTTTCCGTTTAGGTATACGGTGTCCTGTATATTTTCGACTATATTTTTCATAAGGAAATCACCTCTCGCAGTTTGGGTGTTTAATTTCCGAACAGACTGTATACTAGGGTGGGTCATTAGTTTTTTGTTTCTCGATATTGTAAAGGGCACAGCGATTGAAAGGTGCTAAATAGTGTTGGTAATCCATACGTAAAATTTTATTACATTCTATTGAGTTTTATTGCCTCCGGATTGTGATTAAATATTTAAAAAAAATGGCTTTTCGAGGTTTTTTCTCAATAAAAAATAATAATATAGAAATACTTTATACAAGTGATTAACATCGAATTTAATGAAAAATATACTTTGTTTTACTAATACTAAGCAGGAAGGTTCTGGAGAGGAGTGGGAGGGGGGGCATTATAAGTGACAAATGACACGCAATTTGAGACAATAACAACCAGTGTCGCACGTCGCTAACTAGAGAGTTCAATTTCGGTAGCTGAAACAGTCGCAAGCTATTTGATGTGGTCCTTTTGGCTTTCAGAAGTCGACGGGCTGCTAATTCACGAATGTGCGGTTGGGGTTCGGTCAGCATTGCAAGCAATAAATTTTCCGGGTTTGCGAAGTAGCTATTTCTTGGAATGACTGGGTCGACAACTGCTTTCAAAGTTGTTGATAAATATCGGGTTTGCTCGATGAGTTTGAATAAGTTTCGTGCTCCATATTTACAGCTGGGGTGGGATTTGACAGAAAACCATACCGGAGCGTAAGCCTTGACAATATAGGTTTCAAGGGTAGTTAAGTTTTCAGAGGCAGCGTCCACCGAAACATACAGACGGAGAATTCTGTTGGCACGCGTTAGCCATCGGGCATGGGACATTTTGCCTGGTGATTTGTTCCCTAAATCATTAGGAAATATACCTTTTGAAACCGCTTCGACTATTCTGTACAAATATTTCTGGTTGGTACTAATATCTTTAGCAGAAAGCTCTGGTAAGTCCGTGGGAATAGGTTGAAACTGAATTACTGGTCTTTTTTTCGCAGTTTTCGAGTTCTTTCCCAATAGTCCCTGAAAATGTCTGCGGTCCGGATGNCCTTTTTTTTTTTTCGCAGTTTTCGAGTTCTTTCCCAATAGTCCCTGAAAACGTCTGCGGTCCGGATGTACTACCATCAATGTGTTGAAATAGATGTCTGAATGGTAATTCATTCATTTGTAATAATCAGATAATCCACTGCAAAAGTTTGCCCAATCTTTTTTCAAGTAACCTTAAAATACCGCCGTATTTGCCTACATTCATATTGGTTTCATCACACCCAATTGCCATCAAAGATCCTATAGCTATATCTGCTTTCAAGAAAAAGTCGGCAATTGCTTGTTCTATGTTTTTCGCACTGCCAGAAGTAGGTGCGATGTAACCCAAGAACTTCGATTCAGGTTCCTTAATCAAAGATATGTGCTCTTCAATTATGCTTTGCCTGTATTTTTTTCCACTTTTTCCAGATATAATCAAAGTTTTGTCATTTCATCCGTCGAAGTACAATGCAGATATTTGTAAAACTCTTTGTTGTGCAACTATACCTTTTCTATTTTTTTCCGTTCTCGGCGCAGCTTACTTTTGTCTATAACTTGAGAATTAGACGCTTGAAGAACTGCCGATGTGATGGCTGCCCCTGCCCTATCCGACACTCCGTATCTATCGCATGTTTTTGACAGGTTTTTTTTTCTGCTTAGTGCAGGTACATTTAGAAATATCCCGACACTTGCAAGCCGAAATATCAAACAAAGTTTTACTTCCAAAACGAAACTCTTCCAACTTGTTTTGCGGTATTTTTGGGTGAGACTTGAGATTGTTTTGCACTTTAAATGATATGCCTTTAGCATTGCTTTCACTCGTTTTTGTTCTTCTGTAGGAATAGAAGCTTTAGTCCATATTTCTATAAGTTTTGCAAGTACAATAGTCTCTATTTCTTTATAAGTGGGTTCTTTTTTAGATTCCCTCTCATGTTTTATCTTGTGTCGGGTCCACTCATAACACTTCATGATTTCTTCATACATTGGTAACACATTGTCTTTTAAATCACATATATCACCGAACAACGCACATTTCCAATTGATACGAGTACGATTCATGGTTAAAATGCATGAGAAAACACAAAACAAACAACCACACTCTAGTTAGCGACGGGCGACACTGGTTGTTATTGTCTCAAAATGCGTGTAATTTGTTCATTTATAATGCCCCCCCCCCTCCCACTCCTCTCCAGAACCTTCCTGCTTAGTATTAGTAAAACAAAGTATATTTTTCATTAAATTCGATGTTAATCACTTGTATAAAGTATTTCTATATTATTATTTTTTATTGAGAAAAAACCTCGAAAAACAATTTTTTTAAATCTTTAATCACAATCCGGAGGCAATAAAATTCAATAAAACGNGAAAAACAATTTTTTTAAATCTTTAATCACAATCCGGAGGCAATAAAATTCAATAAAACGTAATAAAATTTTACGTATGGATTACCAACACTATTTAGCACCTTTCAATCGCTGTGCCCTTTACAATATCGAGAAATAAAAAAAAATGACCCACCCTACTGTATACGCAATATTTATTTTAACACACACTGTTTAGTTCTCCCGTGTGTCGTTTCAATTGTAGCTTCTCACAGTGTCAAAAAAGATAAGGAAGCAATCATGCTTTTTTTTTCAGTTTAAAGAAGACTAATGAAAGTGTTCCACTTGTCGCTTACTACAATAAACCCTGACATACGTACATCAAATAGCGGGACACTATACACGAGATAGCTAATGCGGTAGCAGTTTCAGAGCTGGACATAATGCCCGCTACGAGACGTTCTGCGCGAATGCGAACTGACNTTCTCCCGTGTGTCGTTTCAATTGTAGCTTCTCACAGTGTCAAAAAAGATAAGGAAGCAATCATGCTTTTTTTTTTCAGTTTAAAGAAGACTAATGAAAGTGTTCCACTTGTCGCTTACTACAATAAACCCTGACATACGTACATCAAATAGCGGGACACTATACACGCGATAGCTAATGCGGTAGCAGTTTCAGAGCTGGACATAATGCCCGCTACGAGACGTTCTGCGCGAATGCGAACTGACNGATAGCTAATGCGGTAGCAGTTTCAGAGCTGGACATAATGCCCGCTACGAGACGTTCTGCGCGAATGCGAACTGACTCCCTGAACTGGCCAACTGCGGCATTGGCTGGATGTTCCGCCGCACTGATCGAGTCCAGTCGTGTGTTGTTATACTGACTATAGGTCGGGAAAAGCTGTACGGGGGTTACCCTTAGAAGACTATCTGGGAAAAGCCTTGTGCAAAGTGCCGTTACGTGTGTGATAAAACATCACGATTAAATGGTGAGATAAAAATTACTACATACAACACTTGAAATTGGGTCTCAGCTCACAGTAAAAAGAAAGAGTCGATAAGAGATACGGCAAATACGACAGTCCAGTGTAAAACAAGTTCGAGGAACAACATTTATAAACATTCAAGTTTTTCTGAAATGCTTTAAAAGGATAACCTGTAATACTAAAAATAGTGAGTTATGAACGGAATTTTTCTTATGCAGTTTTCCATTGTTACAAAGACGTGAAAAATAGTTTTCACATGTAAATGAAATATTAATAACTAGAAACAAAACAAATCACGTATGAAGTAAATGTTAGGCCGGCTTTTAAAATAAAATAAACTTGGAGGATTTTAAAATCTATCTCGACTTTTTCTTCATCCGCGATTCATTTTGTTTCTTGTTAATAATATTTCAGTAAAATGAAGAAACTTTATAATATTTTTTTGCAACAAATGCACACAAGTCTGAAGTCTAAAGTACAAGGCACAAGCTCTGCAATCTGGTGTGACAAACGTGAACTAAAAATACAGGTTAAGTAGAAACAGCCCAAAAAGGTTCGCTACTTTAAGAGCAACAAACACACTGAAAATAAGATAATTACATTATTTTGTTGATACTTATTGCATTTACAGTTACACGTTTCAAAGAAGGTTTAAATTAAGGTTACAGCAATCTTTAACATGTCATAATAACTATAAAAAGGAAAACAAATTGCCACAAAAAATTAAATTTCCATAATAATTAAAGAAAGACGACGGGGCTTTGCCAAAAAGGAAGGAATTTGCTAACAAAAGCAAATGAGAACAAATATGGTTAGAGAGAATATGCCACAACCTGGCACATAAGAAGAACGTTAATTATATTTGAAATATACATTAAATATTGCACTCACTGAGAAATAAAAAGAGTAATAGTGGAGACTTTTGCTGCTTGATAATATTTTAACATAATGTTATAATAAGTTCATTGACCGCTCACGGTAAGTAAATCAGATTATTTATTAATTTATTCTGCCACCCGATAATTGTTTGTTTTAAAGTGAGTATTTACCTAATTTGTGTTAAATTAGGGTGGTCCAAGTTTTGCCCGGGACTTCAACCCGTAGCTGAGCATGATGTAAAGTACGCCTTCCTGGTTTGTGCTATGGCCTAGCTGTGTGATGGGACCATGAGCTGATTTTTCTTATTTTCGCCTGTGCGCCGAAGTCCGGACCAGTGCCTGGCAAATGTCAGCTACGATTTTGTTTTACCTTTCTGCATCAACACCTAGTGGAACAAACCTTCATGGCTGCACGTTTTGTCGCCTCCTTTGTAACAGTCTAAGAGGAATTTCGGCATAACCAAAAAAGCTTGGAACNTTCATGGCTGCACGTTTTGTCGCCTCCTTTGTAACAGTCTAAGAGGAATTTCGGCATAACCAAAAAAGCTTGGAACAAAAAAAAAAACCATTTTCAGATGTTAAAATTTTTTTTAAATAAAAGGGTGTTTGTATTTTAACTATAAAAGGTATACTAATTCGGTTAATTTTTCATGGATGCACCCACATATCTATAAATTTATAGGTGCATATGATATTCATAATGTGTTTGTTTTGGTGTTTTTTTTTGTTCCCTCCTCTCAATGTTATTATGGTAAGTTACTTTATCTTAATTTAATTCCTTAATGAATAATGCTTCTAAATTCAAAAATAAAAGGTAACAAATTACAAATAGTTGGTTAATTTTTGTATTCGGATGTAGACATCGAATCACCATGCCAGTCTTACTCTTCACTGCTCTGATGCTCGCAGTCGCAGATATAGCTCCTTCTGGTCACTTCCGGCGCTACTCGTTCCTCTCCTCGCTCGTCGTCTCTCGCTTAACGTCGCACGATCTCCCAGACTCCCGACGCTCATAAACTCTCCACTCCACTGCTCGGCTAGGAGGCCCGACGCGCTTTTATAGTCGCTGGCCTTGACCTGGAAAGTTCGCCGCACCCCGAGTCATGCTGAGAGAAACTATGGCATTCTTCAGATAAACGCAGAAATTCAATCTGCTGAAGTTCTGAAGCACGTGACGCAGAGGGATTGTCGTAACAGTACGCTTTTCATTAACAAGATAAGAGCTTCTTGGATTATCGTTCGCCTGTTATTAAAAACACCCCTTGTGACTCGCTGCCTGATATCATATAACAACTCTGTCCTCTTCCGCTCACTCGCGCGGGACAGGCCAAGGTCAACGCAGACCAGCGACACATAACATTATAAATGAGCGTCAAAATGATTTGTTTGCATAATAAGGAAACAAAAATATTTTGTGTGCTGTAAGCGAACTTCCATAATTTTGTTTGCATTAAAACATTTTTTTTAAAGTTTAAAGGTCGTGCACCAATGTGAAAGAGACGTTGTCACCTCGAGGAAGGGTGAGCATTGGTGGCAAGAAGCTGGCGGTTGTTGCAGTAGACTGCATATACTATATAACATGTAAGTTGGTCAGATTGTGACATGTCTGCAAAAGTAGCGCCACTGTTTACATCTGACTACATCTGACTACGTATCCTTCCGCCATCAGCCGATCGGCCACATGGCAACGATGTTGTTTATTTTCATGCTGCCATCATCAGCCAATCCCCTTGTCAATGTACTGTTCGTGGGACGTTTTAGGCAAACTTGCTACTCAGAAATACGTAGCTGCGATTGTATATTAGTAATAGTAATGTGTGCATAAATCATTAATCAGTAAATTGTTATGTTAAAGGGCAAAAATATAAATAATAATTTATTTAAAATTTATTAACTACAAAAAAATTTAATGCTAAACTAATTTTAAGATATTTTAGACTGACTTCTGTCTAAAAAAAATTAGTAGGTTATAAAAGTAAAAATATAAAACTTTGCAAAAAATAAAATATTTGCTAACTCTTGTTAATTTGTCCGAGACAGTGAATTTCGGTAAACATTACGATAGTTGTAGATATTATCACGCTTTGAACGTTATAGCTAATATATTCGAGTTGGAAATATGTGACGTGGAATAACGTTAGAATTGTTTAAAAACTATTCATGCTTGTCCCACTTTGTTCGGAAACAAGGAAATATGGCACAAAAACAATATGGCGTATAATTTACGTAGACGAACGATTACCCGCAGAATATAAATTACAAGTACTCAAAATCGATGTACACGAAATATGTTACTTTAAAAATTATGCAGAACTCGTGAAAAAATAAAACTATTGGTATATGTTCGTAAATGTATTATATAAATAAAACTAACGCTATTCTTTTCTGGCTTGTAATGCTTCGAAAAGAATCCTACAGATGGTGCGCACAACATTTCAGCACTTGGTGTGAGCCGCATTTTTTTCTCAAGAGGTAGCGTCTTTTAAAGTTGACTGTTCTTCTATTACTGGCTCGGAACGACACGAATTTGAAATATATTTCGTCAAATTATTAGAAAAAATTATTCAACAACATTGTGCAATATTTCTGTATGCTTTTGGAATTAATATCAAACACGTAAAGAAAGCTGGTTTGGAGAGGGGGGGATAAGATGTGAAAAAAGATTTTGAAATTGCGTTTTGTTTGGATACGGATCGTTTTAATGTACCTTTAATTTTGAACACCTACACATTTCTACTTTAGAACGAAGTTTAGTTTATAACACTAAAAACGGCTGTTTTATGACCACGTAAAATAAAATGTATTAATTAATCTAGGAACTCATTCTTATCCGCGTATTTTCTGATTGTCTGATGTGCGCCGGCCTTGCACTCAGAATAGCCAACGTAATATAAATTTTCGTTCGTTTATACATCAGTTGATACAGGTTTTGTAAATGGCACGTTGTTTGTTTGGAATACTTCAATGTGCCACTCACTGACTGTCAGAATCTGGCCAACTGATATAAAATGAAGTATACCCGAGGCACACATCTGTCGTTCCATGCAGACGGAAGCATGTATGACGTCATATGATATGGTCGGTGTTGGCAGAGCAGCGGTGGAGTTGATACGGGAGAAGGGAGTAAGTTTGAGTAACCCTAGAAGTCCCATATACCACAGTATGGCGCAGTGTGTACGCTCGCACGTGAAAACCCCCGGCCTGGGCTCGAGCAGCATCTCGACAACCACGGACCTGTGAAAGGCGTGACAATAACAAACGGTCAACTGCATNTCATCGACTGCATAAGATCGTAGATGACAACCTCCTCTTGTCATCGACGAAGTGATTTTATGGGCTGCAGGCGAGGTTCTGCTTGACCGGAACTCTGCTTTCCAAGGGCACCGTTACATTTCTTTGCTGGTTCAAGTGAAATCCAATTTAGAGGTCGCTACTTCTCGACGAGCCTTTCTCCATTTCCTATCAACACTTCCTCGATCGAACGCTGGAAGAATTAGTTGGAATCAATTATCGTTCATGGCACGTGCTTACACAAAGCGTTATTCACCGGTGTAAACCAAAAGTAATTGTCCCTTAAACAGTTACGATATTCATGCCACTTAAATCTGTAATTTCAAATATCACAAAAAAAAAGATACAAGTGTTGGTCAGATACAATTTGTTTTATACCAAAAACTACACTGTAATCACGTAGAGGCTGTTGAAGGTAAATTTAACATTCTTGAAAGCGTTGCATAAAATCTATTTCAATGCACATCGTGTATTCTTCCGCCTTATGAAAATTAACAATGCCATAGGACTGATCAGATTATTCATACGTCAAATGCAACTGTGAAATTATTAGAAAGTTTAATATTTTACTAATTTGCTTATTCATACACTTATATGGATTTTAAACGGAAAGATATGTAAATCTTTACAGTATTCGAAATTAACATTTACCCAACACTTTTAATTCAACGTTAAGGCATGGAACTATTTTCCTTCCGGCGTTACCAACTTTAGTGGGCACGTGCCAATCGCTGTGCTCGTTAAAATATATGTTGGCAGAACACTGTTAAAAAAAAAGAATGTTCCTTTCATTTTACGGAAAAGTGCTCGTAAAAATGTATCCAGAATTTTCAATAAAATTACGGAAACATTGGTTTCCAGAAACGGACTTTCCGTAAATTTCACAGAACTTTCTTTGAAAATCACGGAGTTAATTTCTTGTATTTCAAGTTTTAAAAAAATAACGAAACATAATCCTTAATTTTTGCTGTGCGGGTGTTCTGTTGTGCATATAAAATAAATTTAAAAAACTTAAATTATTTGATACCGGAGCAAGATTTCAACCAGATTCAAAAACTGCTGAGACTCCACAACTCTAACCATTCATCTACGTACCTATTGTAACAAGTTGTGATACAAATTTTATATTTACGGAGTTCAGCTCCGTTTTTCGTCATTGCGAACTGCGTTTACGTTTATTTGCTGTACATTTCCGTAAAAATGTCCCTATATTACGTAAATTTTTAACAGTGAAGCAGTGAAATTTGTCAGAGGTTGAGTTGAAAGTGCCCATTCAACCCTGAACAGTGTTCAAGTGTCTTCAGCTACTACAAGTATCGTTAGTGTTGAAATCGTGCTCTTTTTATATAGAGATTTTTTTTTATAATAAGGTCTTCCAATTCACGAATAAATATGCAACAACTTATTGGCTGATTTTTTAATTGTTCTCGTACCCTCACAGAAAGTTTCCTTAAAAACCAATGCAATTCACGAGAGCTTGGTGTTGAGAAATCAAAGTTCCCCATAATTTTACGCAGATAAACTGTATGTATAAATTTTTACAAGTACGCTATTTTTTCCTAATTTCACGTAAATAATTTAAAGAAATTTTATAGCAAGCATAAAAATTACGACACCAGTTGTACGGTTAACATCTTATTAAAAATAAATACTTAGTTTGTGGACACTGAATTCGATTTGTCGTTGTATTATTACGCACACAAATTTCTCCACTGCGTCACAGAAACATATATATAATTTTTTTTTTTAACGAAAATATCGAGGTGCTTGTTGATTGACGCCGAGCGAGGTGTCATTCTGACTCCATTCGGAAGGACCTGGGTTCGAACTGGGGTGGTTTCATACTACAGACCAGGGCCAAGTCCTTCCTCGCTCCTGCTTCTCTGAGCAACATACTCCATCTCCAATGACCTCGCTGTCTCGACAAGACGCCGAGGCCAACCTACCAACCTACCGTCTTGATCGACACATCGATATAATAAGCCATTAGTTCCGCGGCCAAAGATACGTACGTGAGGGAAGAATGATCAAACAGATGCTTCAAAAACCTTCTTGTAACTAATTATAGCTCGGAGGTAACTTATCTGACAGTTCAACTCGGCCTCAAAAGAACTTGGCTGAACATAAACATTGAGAAATATTTACCTCGCTCTCGCAAGAAGTAGCTACGTAACTCTCCTTCTATCACATTTGCGGTAGCGATAACAGCTGTCAAATATGTGACAATTAGTACGTTACCTTACCGACAGCTGACTATTTCTGGCGTAATCTATGACCGGCACTGTGGTCTGCATACAAGGAAAGTAGATAACTGTCTTGCCTCACTGTGTTGATAAACGAGACAGTAGCAAGGAAGTTGTAAATTACTCCTTCTAACAATCAGTAATAATGGACTCTTACTTATTCCAAGTCAGAGTAAATTTAATGCATGTTCCCACACAGGTGTGCAGAAATTAATGACGTGACATATTTTCATATTTAATGTCACACAGCAGTGTTTGAAATAGACAAAAGGCGTTCCAAAACGTAATTAAGCTGTGAGAGTATGAGAAAG
Organism: Clitarchus hookeri; assembly: GCA_002778355.1. Classification (NCBI taxonomy): domain Eukaryota; kingdom Metazoa; phylum Arthropoda; class Insecta; order Phasmatodea; family Phasmatidae; genus Clitarchus; species Clitarchus hookeri. The sequence continues at coordinate 230,291 of NQII01003223.1, forward strand.
GTGAACAACACTGGCAAAGAAAATAACCCAAAATATGCAAAGGACCTTTATTTAAATGTGAATTCCCATCACGGTAGGACAGATAACAGAAACGCCACTGTAACAGGCGGCTGACACGCCTCAGATGGGGATACGATCATCCGTGATTGCGATGCAGGATGTGCACTGTCTGTCCATGCTCAGTGTGATGTTGCCGACGAGTTCTTGAGGCATCATAGCCCATTCCTGTTGCAGTGTCGATAGCAGCTGCAAAGTCGCTCCTGACGACTGGCAATTTGCTGACACGTGTTCGATTGGAATTAGATCCTGTGACCATGCAGAATAATCCATGCGGCGCATATCTTCACTGTCCAACAGATCAGCGACAGCCGTTGCACGATTAGTTTTAGCCTTGTCGTCTATGAAGAGGAACTGAAAAGTGGCCACAGCACTGGGTAAAGACGCGCGTGAAGAAGGACAACCGCGGTACAACAAGGGTCACCAGTGACTAAATCTTCTTGGAAGGTGTGGGACTCCTTAGGGCAACCAAGTATTATGCTTCCCCAGACGAGAACCACACCACCTCCAATTCGGTGCCTTTCAACAATGTTGTATAGTGATGACATGTTTCCCGCTCTCTCCAGATGCGTAGATGTCGGGAATCGCTAGTGAGTCTAAATCGACTTTCATCCGTAAATATCACTAATCCCCATTGCTAAACTCCCTAGTCCTTGCGTACCCGAAACTACAGCAAACGTCATCTTTGATGGGTAGGCATCAATGTCACGTACTATACTGGTCATCGAGGAAACAAACCACCTGTGTAAAGTCTCCTGGCAATGGTAAAACGCGATATCGGGAGAAAAGTAGTGCGATGCATGTGTCTTGTCATTTCCTCCGCTGTCTGACGTCGATCTCCTCCGTCCTGCAGGACAATATAACGGTCCTCCATCGCCCTGGTTGCTTGTGGACGACCTCTACTAAACCTTCGTTTGCTATTTTTATCGTTCGAAATGCGTCCAAACTGGTGACTCGATGCTGTGTGCGATCGCGAGCTCTTCGGCCACACTAGCCACACTTATACTTCTTCCAACTTTCTAACAGGACTTGGTTTTCTGTGACGATAGAGTGCAGCAATGGAGTATGTTCAAAATATTTCACTTAATAATTCACCCCCATCGCAAAAATCTTTCAAACAACTCAGGACTTCTCTACAGGACTATTTCCAGGTCATATCAGTAATCAGACAGCAATTCGACACAGTTAAACCCGATATACACTGTACAATAGCTTCCAGTGCAAAGCTGAGCTACCCCACACTTGTGCTTTATTCCCTTCGCACATACCCACAGTACGTCATGTTGTGTTACGGACCCTAGGCGATCTCCTGATTGGGCTTTCGGTCGGTTCACCCTATTCGTTCCGCTGGTTTGTTGATGTTTCCACTTCGTACATAATTTGTGCACGCCTGTTTATAAAGTGTTATTGGTGTGTTAGAAGATTTAAAACCCCAATAATCTCTATCCTCGTATTTACAGTCAGATACCAAATTCGTATTCAGAATTCGCACATTTATTAATGCCTAAAGGAATGTTTTAAATCCCAACTAATATTATAAATGCGAAAGTGGGTTTGTTTGTTTGTTTGTCCTTATTTCACGTCGCAATGGAGCAACGGATCGACGTGATTTTTTGTACAGAGATAGTTGGAGGGCCGGGAAGTGACATAGACTACTTTTTATCCCGAAAAAATATATCATTCCCTCAGGAAATGTTTTTTAGTAAAAATAGCGCTCGGGGCACAATGCTACGTCAATGAAAGTTGTGAGTGTGGGATGAAAGCACAATGTCACACAAAAAAGCTATAGAGGCCCTAAACCAAACTCTACAAGATACACGAAACAATACAGGCATTACGCCCACATGCGAAGCATCACCCAGCGACAAGGAAAACCACTGCAGGAGTTATGGCAAGACATTGTGCGGATCCCTCAACTATCTCTGGAAGGGTGCTCTGAGGAGGCGCGCTACATCATCTCAGTAAGCTTCTTCGTCAATGACATCGCCGGCACAGAGATACGGCAAGCAGTAGGACTAGCTGCACCCCACAACATGCAGGATGCCCTTTCCCGAGCACTTGAGGCGGGGTCAGCAAGACAGGGGACCACAGCCTGACGTCCGGTATGGGCAGTGGCACTGAATGAAGACGACGAAGACAGAATAAGGAAGACACTGAAAGAGTTTGAGAAAACTTTGAGGGGCATTGCTTCCAGGGCCCATGCTACAGAGCTTCGCTGCTTCCCACCCAAACAGCCAGAGTGGTGGTCATGTGGACAGCCGGGGCACCTGAGAGCCTACTGCCCACGGCAGCAGCAGAAGCAGCAGCGGAAAGAGGCATCGAGAGGCAGATGAGAATACAGCTCATTCGGAAAACTTTTAAATGCTGAACTTAGAGGACGAAGGTCGGTGACTGCTGGAGGGAAGACCCCAATGTTCTTACACGTACGGTCGGTTAAACAGGATTGGAATGAAATACTGGTGGAGGTGAGCCTGAATGATGATCCTTGCCAGATGGTCGTCGACACTGGGGCGACCATAACAGTAGTAAGACCAGACATCCTTGGGCCTTCCCGCTAGGTATCGCCCGACGACAGTATAGAATGGTGCTACATGACTACAGTGATAGGTGACACCACACCAGTTAGAGGTAAGATAAAAGTGATATTGAAGCTTGGTGACCTTAGCATAGAGTACGATGTTTACATAGCCAAAATAGAGGGTTATTGTCTTTTGAGTCTTAATGTAGTACATAGGTTGTGGTGTTGTATCGATACTAGACATGGTGTACTACGGGTAAACAGTACAGAGTTGATGGTGTCAACACGACATGATTTGCCCTCCTCAATTAGCTGCCCAGTAGTATGTGGTCAACCCGCTGTGCTGCCCACTTGTAGTGAAATTGTTATTCCAGGCAGATGTCAAGGAAATTTTGTCAGATGTTTGGGTCTAATTGAGTTGGCAGAGAGAATTGGCGTCCTGCCAGATTAAGTCGTTGTAGCAAGGACTTTGGTCTCGTATGATTCTGACAGTTTTCCAGTTAAAATGATTAATTTGTCCGATAGTGCAATTCGTCTTGAGGAGGGGGCCATGATAGGTGTTTGCAAGCAGGTCACACAGGTACTTCCAAATGTTCCAGACGATTCTAGAGTAAAACAAAGATAATTTAATTAACAAGAAGTACTCGGGGAACTTCTAGTAAGAACAAAAGAAAATCTTAACTGGCGACAGGAGAAAGCTGTCTCTGAGTTACTGCAGAGAAATAGGGATAACTTCTCATGTGGACCGAATGACCTTGGAAAAACTAACATGACCTGCCATCGCATTGATACAGGAGATGCCAGGCCCATAAAGCAACCACAAAGACGACTGCAATTAGCTTCGCACGAGGCAATTGAGGGAATTCTGAAGGAAATGAAGGAGTTAGATGCAAAATAACCATCAGTTAGTCCGTGGTCGTCAACCATTGTACTTATTAAGAACAAAGATGACTCGCTGAGGTTTTGAGTAAATTGTATCCAGTTTAATAATGTGACAAAGAAAGACTCTTATTCGCTCTCAAGGACAGATGGTACATTTAACAGCCTAAAAGGTTCACAATGGTTTTCTACTTTGGACATGAAGAATGGGTACTGGCAGTGCGAGGTGGCCTCAGAAAACCCAGAAGGCTGCATTTTGTGTCGAAGGAAGAGGAACTTGGCAGTTCAAAGTTATGGATTTTGGACTATTTAATGCCCCTGCTACCTTAGAATGCCTGATAGAAAAAGGTTTGACTTTAAATATCAGTCAGGTTTACCTAGATTACATTTTTGTGTCAGGGAGGACATTTGAGGAGCACCTATATAGCCTAGACTCTGTATTTCAGAAAGTAACCAACCACAGCCAACTTGAAAATTGTGCCTGTGAAGTGCAACCTGTTCCAAAAGAAAAGAAAATTCTTGGGACATGTAGTGTCGGCCTATGGAATCGAAACAGACCCCGAGAAGACCACGGCAATAAGAAATTGGCAAATGCCAAATGACAAAACTGAAGTGCGGAGTTTTCTGTTATTATGTGTCTACTACCGTCGATTTTTACTTGGGTTCACAAAGATCGCCGAGCCAATGCATGAAATGACTGGGGCGAAAATGAGATTTCATTGCACAACTGAGTGTGAATATGCTTTTAATAATCCAAAGAAAATTCCTATATTCCACCAGTCCTAAGTTTCCCGAAAAGTGAGGGCGTATTCATTTTGGACATTGATGCTACTGATGCAGGCGTTGGAGCCATATTATCTCAGGTCCAAGATGGAAAGGAAATATCACTAGAATAATTCAGTAAGTTATTGCATAAGCATGAGAGAAATTACTGTTTTACACGCAGGGAGCTTCTGACCACAGTGAAGGCAATTTCACACTTCCGCCCCTACCTTTATGGCAGATATTTTATTCTAAGAATCGACCATGCTTCATGATGCTGGCTACTAAACTTCAAGAACCCCGAAGGTCAAAGAGCCTGATGGATACAGCATCTTAAAGAATATGACTTTGAAATACAGCATAGATCTGGACGCCTTCACAGATATGCACGTGCAGTTTCTAGGAGGTCATGTGATCCATTTTGTCGTTATTGCGAACGCCAGGAAGAAAAGAGTGGTGAATCGTTGAATTTATGGAGGACAAGAATTCAAGGTTCTTTATCTTGTGATAGGTCACCTAACTGGAGTGATGAGGGTATTAGGAAAGATTAACTGAATGATCCCACTTTGCAGCCATTATAAAGTGGAAAGAAGCTGGCTGTTGGCCAAAATGGGAAGAGATATCTAGCCTGAGCGCAGTAGTCAAAGCATACTGGGCACGATGGAATTCCCTTCTACTGAAGAATGGTGTACTTTACAGAAACTGGGGAAGTAGTGATGGAAAACACACACATTTACAGTTGGCTCTTTTAGGATGCAGGGTTCCCAAAGTCTGAAAAGAACTGCATAATGCAGCAGCCAGTGGGCACTTTGGTGTTAATAAGACCCTTGGCAGAGTTAGACTTAGATTCTACTGGCTTCATTGTCGGTAGGATGTTGAGAAGTGGTGTCGATTTTGCAACACCTGCACTGCTAGGAAGAGCACAAGTACCAGAGGACAAGGTCACCTAAATAAATACAATGTAGGAGTCCCATTCGAGAGGAAAACAGTAGATATTCTGGGCCCCTTGCCTGTCACAGAGAGAGGTATTTGGTTTCTACTGGTGGCCCAAGATTGCTTTACTAAGTGGCCTGAGGTGATTCATTCTCCCCAAAAATGATCTATAATGGTACACGTGATTTTCATTGCTTAGCATAGCTTACCCAGCACCCTTAATTATAATTTAAATATACATTTTCACTGAGGAATAAAAGAGTGATAGATATTTAATAGTGGTGATAGATATTTAATGAAAATAATAATAGTTGTGTGGATAAATATTATAATTCAAATTTAGTTATTTTATTGTTTTTAAAACCTCTAATACCTCAGGAAATCACAGACTACGGTCTGGCATTTATGTAACAATACTAACACGGCAAAAACGTCCAATACTATTAAGCAATTACAATTCCTCGGAAAAGAAAAAAAAAAAACTAAAGTTCCCGATTAATTATTATTATTTGTATCATTACAACGTTTAATGGTTTCGTTGCAAAACTTGTATTTAAAACACTTTGCAACGCAGTTCAATCACCGTGTAGGCGGGAGCCTTAATGCACTGTTTTCTGTTTCATTTCGTTCTCGACACTGCCGATACTTTCGTTTACACTGTCCATACTTCCACTTACTCTGTCAATTTTGTAGTCCGCACAGTAATTTACAGTACTGTTTTCACTAACTTGCTGTTGCCTTCTATTTTTCTATCTACATTTTCATTTTTTGTTTTTTTTTTCCCCTTAATACACTACCTATTTTCTTGTCAACATTTTAATTTACTGTGTGTATTTTTTGTCTACTAAATAACTTGCATTAGTCATTTGACTACTTACATTCTCCTTAACAGTACTTATTTGACTACTTACATTCTCCTTAACAGTACTTATTTGACTACTTACATTCTCCTTAACACAATTTACAGTTTCGTTTACACCTCCTTTTACAATACTAATTTTGGTATTTACATCATCTTTGACGCTATTTGCACTTGCGCTCATGCTAACCCACTGGCATCTTAGCCCCTCAATTATAGCTCGCAGTGCGTACAGTTGCGCAAACATATTTCTCTTTATCATTCACTGCGATGCTTCCAGAAAACAGTCTTAATGTTTCGGCCCACAGCTATTATAATAATGATTTAACATGACTAATCACTAGCCTATTTCCTAAATTCATTTATAAGTTAATACCTCCATCCCATTTGTAACAGCGGTGTTACAAGTCGCTCGGTGCATATCCGAGCTCGTGAGGAATGCCAAAAAATGAATTTTCTGACAGAATTCTTATATATTCTAAATATATAAAAGCTTTAGTAAGCGTATCCAGAAGCAAGGAACCATAGATCGACGGAAGAGTTTTTCTTCAGCCGGTGAAGCTCTTCTTATGTTGGCAGGACTACCACTTTTTNAGGAACCATAGATCGACGGAAGAGTTTTTCTTCAGCCGGTGAAGCTCTTCTTATGTTGGCAGGACTACCACTTTTGGAGTTCTGGTTTCCACTTTATTAAGCAATGTGTACTGGTTGATGCCAATTCGGGAAAAGCTTTGTAGCCACATTGTACCTCAACTCAACTCGGTGTACTCGATTCAGAAAGCTCGTTGCACCTTCCANGGGAAAAGCTTTGTAGCCACATTGTACCTCAACTCAACTCGGTGTACTCGATTCAGAAAGCTCGTTGCACCTTCCAATCTGCTCTCGAACCCACAATTTTTTTTTTCAACAGTTTAGACATCAGTATTGCCTCCCGTAGGCTACTACAGGACTTATCTCAAGGAGGGCAGCAGGTAAATACTTGCCCACCGTGGGAACAGCTGCTAGGCGTTCATAAGCACGTCGAGCAACAAGTTCGTGCGATATGCTTTAAAACCGCGACCAACGACCTCGTGAAAGTCTCCTTAAAGCACGACAGGACAAGCGCTCAAGAGACAGAAATATTTAGGAGAGATCAGCTGCACGTTTGACTGAACACTAGTACACGTTTGGTTGCGCGGCCTTACGCGTGACTGATATTCGGGAGGCCATGTTGCCGATCTCGAATGATAATATTTCCTACNGTTTGGTTGCGCGGCCTTACGCGTGACTGATATTCGGGAGGCCATGTTGCCGATCTCGAATGATAATATTTCCTACGTTGTTTTCGCAGTGATTGCTATTGCAATTTGAATGCAGCGCATAGCCAGGAGTACGTACAGTTCACAGTATAATTTCCAGTTTGGCGGCTGATGAACATTACTTCACCTCATTTGGTACAGGCAAGGATAACGTAATCAAACCATGGCATGCCAGGTCGTAAATAGTGTGTCATGATACGTGACACTGACACTTGGTGTGACGTAACTTCAGCTGTACGCTTGGATAGGTGGGTCTTAACGTCTCGCCAACAGAGAGGTCATTCGAGCTGGAGAAGATGCTCAGAGAAGCAGAAACGTGGAAGGAATATACTACGACCTGTAGTAAGAAACCATCACAGCATTAATCTGTAGCGATTTCGGGAAACCACGGGAAACCGAAAACAAGGTGGCCAAACCGNTTTGGTCGCGCGGCCTTACGCGTGACTGATATTCGGGAGGCCATGTTGCCGATCTCGAATGATAATATTTCCTACCTTGTTTTCGCATTGATTGCTATTGCAATTTGAATGCAGCGCATAGCCAGGAGTACGTTCAGCTCACAGTATAATTTCCAGTTTGGCGGCTGATGAACATTACTTCACCTCATTTGGTACAGGCAAGGATAACGTAATCAAACCATGGCATGCCAGGTCGTAAATAGTGTGTCATGATACGTGAAACTGACACTTGTTGTGACGTAACTTCAGCGCTACGCTTGGATAGGTGGGTCGTAGCGTCTCGCCAACAGAGAGGTCATTAGAGCTGGAGAAGATGCTCAGAGAAACAGAAACGTGGAAGGAATAGACTACGGCCTGTAGTAAGAAACCATCACAGCATTCATCTGTCGCGGGAAACCGAAAACAAGGTGGTCAAGCCGGGAATCGAACCCATGTCCTCCCGAATGCAAGTCCGGAGGTTTGCGGGGCTGTGTTGGTGTAGTTGTCAGACTACTCGCCTCCCTTCTAGGCGAACAGGGTTTTGATTTCCGGCGGGGTTGCTCCAGGATTTTCGCATGTGGGAATCGTGCCGGACGATGCCGCTGGTCGGCGGGCTCGGGGACCTTTTGTTTACCCCGCCCTTTCATTCCGGCGCTGCTCCTTTCTCACCTCACTTCACGCCCAAACCTCTTCATTGCGCTCCGAAGGTTTGCCACTGCACCATCTCGCTCGGAGGCGTTTGACAATAGGCATTTGACATAAAATTCTGCGAAACGACATTTCAACCAAATAACGGGCAAAGGTTTCCTCAGGATCGAAGTTCTGGGGAGGGCAGGTGTGCATGTTTGTACTACTGGAGCTGAAATTTAGCGCCAGCTCAAGGACTTGCTGCTGTCGCCTAATTGGCGCTTGAACTGCGTTGCAGCGTGTTTCTAAAACGCTGTTTTTCAAGAAACTATTAAACATGCCAGACAATATGATTACTTGCAAAATAAATTACATTCCAGACGATGNACGCTGTTTTTCAAGAAACTATTAAACATGCCAGACAATATGATTACTTGCAAAATAAATTACATTCCAGACGATGACGGAATGGTAGTTTCAAGACATTACACACTTTGGAAACATTCATTTCATGCCCTCTGACATAGCTAAAAACGGGGGTTTTCAGACTGATATATCTGAAAATATACGAACTGGAGACGTACGAAACTACGATAGAGGCATGCATTGGNAACGCTGTTTTTCAAGAAACTATTAAACATGCCAGACAATATGATTACTTGCAAAATAAATTACATTCCAGACGATAACGGAATGGTAGTTTCAAGACATTACACACTTTGGAAACATTCATTTCATGCCCTCTGACATAGCTAAAAACGCATGCATTAGAATTTGCTACAGAGTGGCGTTCAATAAAAATATAGGGTCACCCTTAAAAGTCACGTTTAGGCGAGTCACCTAGGGAAATACTGCACGCCAGTTGAGCTCCTTGCCCGTAGAGACGATGCCGCTTTACATACGTCGCCGGTCGGCGTCCGCCGTAGCGCTTCATCGTGTTGTTCTTCACTCAGCTCAACATAACCCTCAATAGGCGACCGCCTTAAGGCCCCCGCCTACATGGCGCTTGAACTGCGTCGCAGAGCAGCTGAAATACACGTGCTTTATCCCCACGAAGCTATTAAATGTGCGCCCAATGTGCTGATCCGCGAAAATAACACCCCTTTCAGACGAGGCCTCTTAAAGTACTTTCAAGACGTCACGAACATTAGAAACGCCATTTCAGACTCCAGCGTAGTTGTAGACGGCTGTCTCAACACGCTGTATTTCTAAATTCACGTGCTCGATACATATAAAAATACTCGAGGGCCCGACATGTTGGGGTAACCAGATACGCAGGATAAAAATTAGGGCATTGAATTAAAAAGGAGGACACTGCGATTTTATTATCGCAGCAAATTATTTATAATAGAGAAAAGTACATTATTTATCTCATTCTCAATGACATTAAAAAAAAAAACTTTAATCAAGTCAGTATTTTAAGGAAAAGTTTTTCAAAAGTTCGATAAAATAAAATAACATTCTTATTAATTAATATAAGATATAAAAGCATAAAACGAGGAAAATAATATGATCATAATTATTTTACACAATATAACGTTTTGATGTACACACTGCATTATGAAAAAAATCTAAATGATAAATTAAAGAATTGTTAGCATAATTAATATGGTTTATAAAATATAGAATTGTTTTATATGATCAACGAAGTGAATTTTGGAAACTCCGCTCTAACGAGTTTTGTTGGCAATAAAAATCGAGATCCGAGGGTATGGTCACCACGTCCTCATGTCCCGAAGTTCAACAACTACCAACAACTCAGCAGTTGACAAACTAACAAGAAAATATTGATTCAAATTATTTCTCTTAAACAGCTGAAACTCCTCATCCATCCAAAACAAGCATAAGTTAAAGGCATAGGGGAAAATCTGGGATACTTTGCCACAGAATTCCTTTAACACATACAGTGAAACAATAAAAGTTTCTTAATTTCATTTTATATAGTATGAAATTTTAGAGATACAACTTTCAAAAATATAGTACACGTACAAATTCATTTTTAAAACCCACTATTCTTTAATATATAATTGTACCAAAATAGCTATATAAATAGTTACATTTAAATTGTGCTCCACGTGATATTATAAAGGAATATATAAAAGTTGCTCACATGTGCATAAACAAACCTTATGGCGATTACTTAATATATAAAGCCATATGGCTTCTCCAAAATATGTATGTCACATTAAATTCTTCTATACTTTATAAGAAAATGCAACAAAACAGGCAATCATGCCTATATAATTTTTCATAATGAAACCCTAACACAAAATATGGAGCTCAAAATGCCCATATTAGCATTAACCAGAAGGGTCGCTTAATACAATACTTATCTTAACTGCATGATGACGCAGACGGGAGCCGGATACTCCGAGACGGCCTCAGCCTGGCCATTTTATACATCAGAAATTAACATCCTCTCTCTACCGGGGAATAATTATCGCAACATTGGCTTATGACATCATAGCCAATATAAACTCTTTATTTAAACTTACGCATGCGCAGGAGCCAAAAACAGTATTTTATTTTTTCTTGTCTACGGTACTGTACGTCTTGCAACTCCGCCGACGCTTGGTGGGAAGGGGGGTGAATCAAGGCGCAGTGACGTCATGAATCACGTGATCACGCTGCCGGCAGAGCTAGGGGCGACACACGTTGCGCCGTCAGTGTGAATGTTGACGTGCACGAAGACAGCCGGCTGCTGGGCTGCGGTCACTGTTGGACGGCAGGCCCCTTCGTCGGCGTTGGTGGTCGGTATTTCGGCAAACATGGAGAGGTTCACAAGCCAGCAGAAGAAACCTCCAACATCAACTTATGACAACGGAACAACATAACGTCCCCTTTTCAGGCTGCACGTAATTATTTCCACTGAGATGTGGACATTTTTCGGTCGTGGCTCGTAAGGTGCTTAAGGGAGATGCCCATGCTTCTCACGTATATCAAAATAATTATTAGCCTATCACATCAAACTTGCCAGGTATTTTTTTATCACAACAAAATATTCAGCCAATGGAAAAAAAACACTTTAAATGGAAGACATGCCCTCCTTTTGCCGGACGTCTGCAGATTTACCTTCAACAAAATAATAGGGACACCGCTTAAAGAGCCGTAGGTAGACACAGCACGATAACACTGCACGCTAGTTCAGAGCCTTGCGGGTAGTGGCGATGGCACATTTGATGCGCGTGGCAGTGTAGCCCTTATCGCTGCCACTTTGTCTGCTACAAACGCAGAAAACAGCTCCAGCCATGCGGGCCCCTAAAGCACAGAAGGCAAGGAGGAACTGCCGCTTACAGAAGCACAGGTGTGTAGGGTTTGGTGGAGGATGTGTCAAACGGTGGCCAAATTGTAAGCGCACTAGTAGAAGACTCAAATTTGTGGTGAATACATAACCTTATTGGAAAACCTGTCATGGCGAATTGTGGGTAGTCGGTCAGGGCTTCGCTCTTGCTGTCTTGGGCTCTAGCAGGTGAATTACACGACGTTACTTCCCGTTACTTACGAAGGTTGTTGTGAAGGTTACATTCTTCGTAAGTGTACAACAAATTGTTTGAAATCTTCGCAAACATATTAAGATGTTCAGTACCTACTTGTATGTCATGACTGCGGAGCAGGTGGAGATGCGTCAGCTGGGGGCAGTAGGTACAATACCGGGTCAAGGAGCTTCTTAGCTCCAAAGAGACACAGTTGGTGTTGTCGCGGAAGCCGTCACGGCTGCAGTCTCAGAAGTAGTCATTCGTCAACTTAAGGAATATATTTTATTAAACCTGGAAGAGACGAACAAACTCCGAGGAGACTTGCAGGAGACAGAAGAATCACTGCGGGAGGCGAAGTGCGAGCATTTCCTTGCACAAGACGAGCTTGAACAATATCAGCGGCTATCCAACCCACGCGTGTTCGGCATCTCGGAGAGTGAGAAGGAAGATGCCGACGCACTTGTCCTCGATGTGGTGCACAACAAGCTGCAGTGGCATCGATGCAAGTCACCGCGTGGATGCTAAAAAGAAGGTAAGCCTCGTTCAATAATTGTGAAATTCACTTCTTATCGACGGCGTAATGAAGTGTTCCGCGCGAAACGCTTCCTAGCAAAAAGTGGTGAGACCATTCGTGAGGACCTCACGATGGAACGCCTTGCATCGCGAAGTATGGCCTACACAACGTGTGGACTGCATATGATAAGGATTGTTGTTAACAGTGGTGCTTACCGTTTCTACATTTCTAGATCAGAAAAACTTAAGACGACATAATGAAGTAGACCGAGTGCTCGTTATCAGTATCGACATATTATTCTTAACATTTTACGTTTACTTTCTATTAACCTTCAAATAACTGAACTTATTATTGACTATTTTTTAGTATTTGCTTTGATACATTGCTAATTTCCTATTTCCGTGTGCAACTTCTGCAAATTTTAGTCTTTGAGCTATACAATTTTTATAATCTCTAACCTCTAATATTATCCTGTGTTGTTTCATACTATACGTGTGTGTTTTTTTTATGTGCGTTTGTATAAATATGACTTCTAAGTGCACGGTTTGTGGAATCGTCAGCAACAAACTAGGAGAGTTAATCACTTTTCCAACTTTGTGTGCTGGGCAGCCCTCATGTAATTTTAATAAGTGAATCATGGTTAAAATCTAGCCCTTCATCAACGTTCGTTAGCCTATCTGGGTATCGAATTGTGCGCAATGACCGTATTAATAAGGATAGTGGTGGAGTGGCCAATTGCCTTAAGGATAATAAACATAAGATTCTCTCATCGCCCACCTCCGAGCACGCAGGAAAGCCAGAATTTATCATCATCGAGTTAACAATCCCACCGAATAAAGTTTTACTAACAGCAGTTTATCGGCCACCGAAGGCGGTAGATCTGTCCGACTTTGAAGAAACGTTGTCAAATTTGATTGCTGGTTACGAGCACTGCGCTATTATGGGAGACTTCAATATAAACCTTCTGTCTAACACAAATGAAGCACACGAGCTACTAACTACTGGCCAGTGCTCACGAGAAGGCGAGGCTCTGGAATTCGGGCAGAGTGTGTGGCCTCGGTGGGCTGCAATGTCGCCACCGTCGCCTCTAACCTGTACTACCAGTACTAAAACTATCAGTTCGCAGGGAGATTTTCATTTCACACGACACGCATACAAACATACTCTATAATGTTATGGTATACGCCTCTATTATTTCTTTTGACAGTAACCTTTAAATTCGCCATTTTAGGTGCCTGTCTGCCTGGTGCGTGAAATGTTTTGCATTGTGTTTGAAGTACACATTTTTAAAGCAAGCTATTTATCGTACATATCTAAATCTGTTCCCGTACGAAAATTAATCACATTTCACAATAGTTACAATTGTTAAAACATATTTTACATTACCAGTACTAATTTGAAGACTTTCAGTAAGGCCAAAAACAACATTTTTAAACTGTTTTAACTTGTTTTACTTAAATACCTGCTAAACAACCATGGTGACCTGAAAACAATTTTGATGGCATAAATTCGGAGCGAAAACAGTTAAGCTCAGGAATGCATAACTTTAAAATACTCTGAAAGGAGACACTCTTACCGCTTACCTCAAACAGTGGACGTTGTTGTTNTCAGGAATGCATAACTTTAAAATACTCTGAAAGGAGACACTCTTACCGCTTACCTCAAACAGTGGACGTTGTTGTTCGGTGCTAATGTATTCACTTTCGGGAAATGGCAGCGCCAGTTCCGATTCGGAAGAGGGAAATTCGTCGTCAGATGAATCACTCGAGCCTCTGGAGTCACGCCCAAGGCATATCACAAAACTGTATATTGCGTCTTCCACACGACAGTCCTTTTGCCAGTAGTCTGCTTCTATATTTTAGACATGCGAACAGTATCGTTGCCAGTTTTCTTCAGCGACGGAATATATTGCTTCCGTCGTGATTTCTATTAGCTTTGTTAACGACAAGCTAGCAGTAATGTTCTTTTCCCGCACTAGTCTCTTTGTTTTAGACCACGCTAGTTCAATGGGATTAAGTTCGCACATATAAGGAGGAAGTCTAAGAACATCGTGTCCATGCAGTTTTAAAAGTTGGTCAATGGGAAATACTTTTTCAGGCTTCCTGTTCTGCGCAATTAAGTCGAAAAGCTCTGTTTTTCGCATTTCATGAGAAAAAGGAATGTTGTTATTGGTCAACCATGACTCCATTTCCTTTTTCACTGCATACTTCGATGGGGGTTTATTGTCTTGCACTGAATGGCAAGGCGCATTGTCCATAATAACAACAGACATTTCCGGTAGGTTTCGCAATAACTGATTATACATCCACTTTTTGAAGTTCGCAGGATTCATCTGCCCATGGTAGTCCCTCGTAGCTCTGCCTGCTGGAAAAATTAGCAATGCATTTTCAATTAATCCAGTTTTAGCACCTGTATGAACAACAATTAAACGGTTCGAAGAACTGATGTTGGTTAACACACCATGTTCAGCATAACTTTGCCAACATTTGTTAAATGTGATGTTGCTATCAACCCATTTTTCATCAATGTAAATTATGGGGCGCCCCTCCATTCTGTAATGGAGAATTGATTTTAAGTGTTTACAACACCAGTGGACAATGTGCGGTCTTTCCACTAATAGTTTCCGAGAACTGTTGAACCGTTTCCATTTAAACCCCATTTCTTTCAGTATCCGCCTGAGCATGTGAACACCCCATGGAAAATCTATTTTTTCTCTCAAAGCAACGAGAAGCTTAGGACATGTTGGTGCTTGTTTTTGTACTAAGTAAAAATCATGAATGACGTCTCTGATTACTCTCCTATCCAATGAGGCACAGTGCACATTTCTTTCATGCGGACGCTTTCGGTGTTTGCCTGATGTTGACAGCGAACTGTTACAAGCATCGGCACCTTCTTTACGAATTCTGGAAACACTTCTCATAGATATTTCAGTGTGTTCTGATGCCCGTAGATTGTATTGAGATAATAAATGCTTTATTTGACCTTAAGTAGCTTCTTCGTCACATTTATATATCACATGTCTGATCACCTCCCTCGCTTCGCTGTGAATAGTTTTCCCTTTCTTCCCAGACTGCGCCATAATATACCGTCCTGATACGCACGCAACCGACGCTTGCTCGTGACTGACTTCCAGAGAGCTGTTTCTTT
Source organism: Clitarchus hookeri (assembly GCA_002778355.1). NCBI lineage: Eukaryota > Metazoa > Arthropoda > Insecta > Phasmatodea > Phasmatidae > Clitarchus > Clitarchus hookeri. Next base: position 245,798 of record NQII01003223.1, read on the forward strand.
TGGGATGACTAGTAGCGAGGGTGACACGTTACTCTGGCAGCGGTCTTTAAACGCCGGAAGGGGGCAAGAGAGGGTTTGCGGCCCAGACCACCACCCCGCCACGCAGCCTTGACTTCTCTTCAGCTCCCTACAGTAACTTGTCGTGTATGAACATTACAGTCTGCCCACTTGGCACTACTCACCACTCAGCCTGCATTGACCTAATGTTTACATCTAATCCCAAACTTACTCTGACGCACGGACAGACTGCTATTCCAAGTATTTCACGTCGTGATCTTATATTCCTATCCTACAAACTGCGTGCTTCTAAATTTAAACCTAAAATAATTACTTATACAGACTTTTAAAATACCTATACTAACAAGTTGAACAGCGATGCGGTACTGATGCCATGGCACGAAATAAACGTGGACAATACATTGGACGAGAAAATGTCCCGTTTCAGTCAGATAATCACAGCTTTGTACAAGATGGTGCCACTTAAATCTAGACGGGTTACCAAACCACCTACTCCGTGGCTGACGGATGATATTGTTCAGCTGATGAGAAATCATAACAATGCTTACTCCAGACATAAACGGGACATAAGAACTAATGCCCCAGCAGCTGACAGTTTCGAACAGTACAGGATACTGCGCAATAAATTCACTCAGTTTTTAAGGCGTGCTAAAATGCTCTACTCACTCGACTTATTTGGTTAATGTCGAACCACAGTTGATTTGTGGGAAAGGCTACGTAACTTAGGGATCCCTAAATGTAAAACTAATGTTAGCTCACCTTTAAACATTTCAACCGTTATTTTGTACAGTATTCGTGTTGTAAACAGGTTGCAGGGGATATAACGGACACTACTTATATACAACATCATGAAACAGCGAATGAATTTAGATACAATTTGCTATATTTTTGACGTGTACCTCTATAGGAAACTTACAGAGTAATAACGCGCATAAACTCTAAAGCAGAAGGATCGGATGGTGTTAGTATTCGTTTAATAAAAAAAAAAAATAGACACTTTACTACCTGTCATTACGGATATTTTGAACGAATCGCTGCCAGCTAGTCTCTTCCCCACTTCTTGGAAATATGCCATTGGGAAATCACTTGCTAAGCGCACCAGTGCGACTGTGTTAGACGACTTACGGCCCATTAATATTTTACCAGCTTTGTCGAAACATTAGAACTCGTAACACATCAACAAGTGTGTAAATATGTGAACGATAACAAATTATTTGACAGTTACCAATCCGGCATTCGTACAGGTAATAAATAGTACGTGCACTGCTGGTATAGATATAGCAGACTCTATCAGAATGGCCATAGATAAAGTCAGGCGACTCTACTGGTTTTATTAGATTTCAGTATAGCTTTTAATGTGGTAAATTATGACATTATCGTGCAAAAACTTAAACTATATCTTCATTCCTCAGATAATGTATTGCAGTGGATGACTTTGTATCTTCAAGGTCGTCATCAGTGTGTAGTCATTGATGGTAAAAAGCCCCCCCCCCCTCCTCTCCCCATCCCGGCAACATATGAACTTCGGCGTTCCTCAGGGTAGTGTACTTGGGCCGTTTAGTTTTTCCTTATTCATTAATGACATATCATTAGTTCCAAAAAGAAGTCATCATTTATACGCGGACGATCTCCATTTGTATTCATCTGCTTCTCCGAAACTAATCAGTTCTTTATTTAAGGACATAAATAATGACCTTGAATTGGTACACCTTTGGTGCAGCAGAAATAAGCTAAAATCGAATCCTGCGAAGACTCAGTGTTTATTAATAGGTTCTCGTAGAAATTTTAATGAATGTTATAGATTGACTTTCCCTGATATTGTGCTAGCCGGTGGGATTATTACTCTGTCGAAAGAGGTGAAAACGCTAGGTGTTGTTTTCAACGAGACACTCTCGTGGTCGGTTTACATAAACACTGTTTGTCGGAGTTCATACGCTGTACTACATATTCTTTATAGGCTTAACAATTTGCTACCACTTAAAGCCAAATTAACATTGGTACAGTCGCTGATATTCCCTATTTTTGATAATTGCAACATGGNCGGTGGGATTATTACTCTGTCGAAAGAGGTGAAAACGCTAGGTGTTGTTTTCAACGAGACACTCTCGTGGTCGGTTCACATAAACACTGTTTGTCGGAGTTCATACGCTGTACTACATATTCTTTATAGGCTTAACAATTTGCTACCACTTAAAGCCAAATTAACATTGGTACAGTCGCTGATATTCCCTATTTTTGATAATTGCAACATTGTTTATGGAGACATCTCGCAAAATTTGGCAGCTAAACTTCAAGGCATGCAAAATTCTTGTGTTCTATTTTTGTTCAACCTAAAATCACGTTATCACTTGTCTCTTTACTTTGATAAACTTAATTGGTTACGCCTGGACGCACGACGTCAGCTCCACAGTCTCACACTAGCATACAGAATACTATTCTCGTATATTACAACGCCACAATACTTACGTATTTGGATGAAAACCTTGGGGGATGACCACTCGCGTGATAAAAATAAATCTCGCTTAAATATTCCAGCGCACAAAACCCAGGTATATGCAAATTCTTTCACTGTTTTTATCGCACGAGCGTGGAATAATTTGCTTGTAGAGTTAAAGAACTCGACAACACTAACAACTTTTCAGAGCAGTGCTGCCAAGTACATTAGGAATATGTGCCGATGATTCCACAAACACGCATGCGCACACAATACATTATTCCGTAGTATTTTAATTTGTTTACCTTAACGTAGCTTCACCTGTTGATTTATACATTTACTATAATCAGTGCGTAATTTGTTACTGTCGATTCGTCAATTTATTCCAAGGAGTTGCTGCATTCCATTTTCATTAATCTGTAAGTGCTTATTATAGATCTCTATATTTATTTTAATGAGTTGAGATTCAGTTTCTTGTTTTCCTCGCTGCACATTTATATTTATGATTGGTAATGCGGATTATGATACACATTATTGTACTATTGTAGATCCATATTATTATGCTATTGTAATTTTTATTTCTTTAAACATCGCCTCGTCTCTAGTCCTACTCAAGATATGTACATAATTAGAAACCGCAGATCATTTTTAGAATTTAATCTATTTGAGCTATCACATTTCTGTTTTGCCTCTTGTTAATTTAAGTATTTAAGTATTTTTTCCCCTTGATCTTTATGTTTACGTATGTGTAAATTATGCTATACCTGGTTAAGTGTAAGAGAAGGCAATGAAGCCTTAACTTTGCCAGTATCAGCAAAGTCGTAATAAATAAATATATAAATAAATCGGGTTCCAAAATAGTACATCTTACTGTGATTCTGCGTGGTTTATCCTATGTGCAATATTCTAATATTTTTAAAACGTTCTTTTAAATATTTTTCCCGTGTTTATTTTTGCGAAGAATATTCAACATAATCTCAGAAAAGTAACATAAAAATTGGCATGATTTATAAATGTTTTAGTATGTTGATACAATGTTTGATACAGTTATCTTTAAAATTAACGCACTGAGAAGGAATGAATCTCTTTAACACTGATTCCCCATTTAAACTCCGTGGCTGTACGGCATGATTGGCAGGCATCGTCCACTAGTTTCACCAGACCGTTACGTTAACGCAAAGCAAATTATTTTGGAATAATTTGTATGCATTCCCATGATGGCGCTCGAACCTCCAAGTGTGCTCGGCGTTAACAGAAAACTAGAAATAACGACTCTATTGTTGGATTTCCGTTCCGTCTTTCTGCGATGAGATTGCGAAAAAAAATTGTCCACAAGGAGACACTCGACTTCCGGCCGAGCGACGGGAAATAAACGTAATTAAATGTTAACGACGTAGAGCGGCTGTGGTCGGGAGCCCTGACCTTACCCGCACTTGCGGGCGCTGAGATGTTTTGTCTAGCCGACAGGAATGAGGGTAAGGCGTCAGACAATCATGAAAAGGCTTCCCGCGCCCCAGCGGCGTTCTCGCGACGGCCGTCTAGCGAGGCAGCGCAGTGCGGCGTTGTGTTGGTTCGCGCGCACTCGGGCACAACACCGCGGCAGCAGCCAGCTCCTCTGCTCCAGTAGTTCAGCCGCCTCGCTCTGCATTCATGTCTTTCATCTATAAGATGCTTTATTTCCATTTGGCCAAGTACAATACATAGCGGGAAAAGATATACTGTATAGAAAAGGTCAAGTAAAGTTTCGTTCACTATCCCAACTATAAATTAGTTTTATTGAGGGCGAGAATAGTGACAATTTTTTGAAGTATTATTTAAGCTAATGTGAGCAATAAATTTCTGCACAGCCATTTTAGTTTTCCAAAATAGATAATCTGAATGCGGATAATTTTGAACGTCATGCGTGATCTCCGTGTGTCAATCCCACGCTGGAAACAATTTGCGATCCCTGTTAAGGGTGGACCATATCTTTATTAATTAAGTTGTTGATCCGAACATGTCTTTAAAATCGACCGACACATAGGGTACCGGGATGGAGACGGCGAAGTAACGTTTGCAGGATGATCCGTTCGGACACTCTACTTGTAACTTGTAACACGATCGAGATAAATATGGCCTCGTTCGATCGGATACACGACTTCGATGCGAACGCGATCTTGAGTTGCGCCGCGTATGCGTGAGGCGCGGGTGGGGGCCCGCGTGGGCGTAAATTTCCTGACAGGACATCTCGTTACTCCGATGTGATGGTGAGCTTGTATTTGCTCCGAACGAAATATTTCATCTAGATACGGGGATTTAAGTCATAAAAACCAAATATCCTTTTCATTACTTTCATTTTATTCCCATATCCCATACAAAATGTTACCCCGTAACACAGAAGAGGTATTTACGTAAAACCCACGACCGTGTGCCCAACAAAGCCACGTTACGTTTTTTTTTTTTATTGTTTAACAAATGCTCAAATTACTTATTCCATCAACAGTAATAACATTTATCACAGCACGTAATGATATCTGGGTATGAACCTCTCTGTTGTACTCAAGCACATACTTACACACGCATATATATGTGTGTATATATGGGTAGAAGCGATGCCCTAATTACGTTATTTCGCTTGCAGCTTACGGGAGTGTGCTGTGTTGTTGTGAATGTGTGCCTTACACGACCCTCATCAGCTGAGGTAGAGAGCTCAACATCGCCTGAGCCTTGGACTGTGTCTGTATGTGTGAGTGACCCTTGGTCGCGGACGAGCCCAAGGCGCAGGCGATGTACATACAGTATGTTCTCAGCCTCAGCTGACGGGGGTCGTGTACACTCAGCACAATCACATCATCTGCAAGCGAAATAACATGTATTGAGCATCGCTCTTACCATTCCTTCCTTCCTAGCTTTCCTATTTNCCCTCCCCGTCCGTGTTTTAGAAAGATGCCCGTCATCTAGCGGGCGGAAGGTTCAGTTGTCTCCCGCCACCATGGCAGCACAGCGCAACCCTGGTTAACAAATCAGCTCCGCACTCACTCATTTCATATCACTAACAACAACCCTCTTTCTCCAGCAGAAAATGAAATCACTACATCTTGATTTATAAAATAATTTTACGATAAGCTAAAAATCAATTAATTATTTTGCTTTTTTTCTTGTTGGTTTGCCCGAGTATTTTTGCAGAAGTTAATATATGTGACAATCATTGTTATTGCTTTAGACCCTCGTCATACTGAGAATTATAATGAAATTTATTGAATGTACATGCGGTAAAGCAGTGGATACTTTTGCCGTCTTTTTATGTGAGATTATCTATCACTCGGCATAAACGAAAGTAAACAATTTCAACGTTATATATAATTATATGAGTTGGGATGTGAGCAGGGATAAGTATCTACATGTCAAATACTCCAAAGCTTGTCTCCATCACCTTTTACTATATATCCTGTTCGCATCCCAGCCGCTTTTCAGTTAACACGATTTGCTTCTTTTTTTTATTTATTTTTTATTTTTGCCAAAAAGTACGTATTAACATTGCGCGATTCAGTACTTAGCTGCCAAATAATGCCAAGAAGAAATTTAAATTATAAAAAAAAACACATTTGTTTTTAATTCTCAGTATTGCATCAATTGTTTAGTGCAACGATGTGACGATAATGTAGACGTGACGGAAAACAATTGGCACGCCATGAGAACTTCCGACGAGATGTTATCCCACGCCTGATTAATTTATGCGCCCCGCTACAGTAAGCCAGTAGAAACAAGATAAGTGTGCTGCAGCATATAGCTATGTTCTATAGTTTAGCAATAAATCGCAATATTCGTAACAAATACCGCACGTTTCCATGGGCAAACCTTGAACGAAACAGCTTGCCGGAAACTAAAGACAGGCGTGTCG
>NQII01003223.1:252525-280438 GCA_002778355.1 Clitarchus hookeri
ACAGCCGATAACTGTAATGTAAGACGAGAGGAAGACATGGCAAGGGTGTGTGCCGCAAGTTTCTCACGAATTGCATTACACACACACACACGCATGATTGTTATCGCTCTGTGTGTTCGGTTTTCCGACTGAAGATTCACGTTCTTAAAAATACGGGAAAAGTAGCAGACATTCATGTTTCTTTTTAGCCTCTTTTCCGGAGGGAAGAAATGCTTGTGAGATCACTTTCTTGTCTGTGTGTGTACGAGTGTGTGTGTGTGTGTCTGTGTCTGAGCGTGTGTGTTCCCTCCCCATTTGCAAGTTTTGAACGCGTTAAACGAATTCTACCACTCTTGTGTTCTACCAAAAAGTGCTCGTAGTATTATCAAAAATATCATGTCACTGAACTCGCCGCTTAGTAAAATGTCTTGCTATAGGAAGAAATAAGTACGTTCTCATAAAAAACAAAGTTGATATCAGTACATAAGTACATCGCGGAACAGATAAAGACGGTGTCTTATAAGCCCCGTAGTGCCATTTACGAATTCGAAATCAAAATTTCGATACCTTCAGCGGTTCGGAAGATATTTGGGGTGTACATCTTAGCTGAATAATCCTGTATAAACAGACAAATATATTTAACAATTTAACCAAATTCAACCACATTTTGTATGTTGTCAGGTCATATTAGATGCATCGTAGACAGAGCCTCTTTTGTTTTGGAAATCTTGCACGATAGCACCAAGTAAGGACATGATGTTTTTATGCCATATCTCGGGAACCAATAATTTTTAACCAAGAACGGCTACAGTACGCCATGTAAACGTAAGTGTTTGAAGTGGCTCAGAATCTTATATTCAAAATAACAGAACTGTAAACATTTCACCTTAGAAAACCCTATCATTTAAAACATTAGATTGATTACATCCGCAGATGATGTTCCTAATCCTACCGCTGTAATGCAGTTCATTGCAAGCTACTTATGGTACAAGGTTTTCTGGTTTCGAGTCTCGGGTAAGGCACGTGTGTATTTGTAATTGGCTCACTACTATTGCATAGGTTGCATTTAAATTGCACCCATGCAGAGGAAAGTAGGATAATTATTTACTTATATAAGTAACTTCTTATTTTTCTTCTTGTTCTTCGTCCACTTGGTTTTTTTTATATACGAGGATTTATTTGATAAGAACGGCAAGAAAACGGCAGAGTCTCATTTATTATAACATTCAAATATTAATTACGATAACTAAAATTATATACATAAACAGACGATTCAAATAAAGCTTAGGCTATACACATATATGATTAAAATTACTTAAGTAATAAGTATACTGTTTACATGCAAATATCATGTATTTAGTCTTTGCTCTTTGACTGAAGGAATACTTATTTATACACAGCATTTTTCCCTTCTCGAGGAGCCCCAGTTTTAGCAGTATCTTTGACATCCCCCTTATCACCATTGTGCGTACGAATAGCTTTTAATAAGGTTGCCCATCCAAGGACAAGTTTCAATTTCCTTTTCCAATCTTGTAGGCCTAAGCATATTTTGCAAAATATAAAAATGGTTTAAAAAAAGAAAAGAAAAAAAAAAGAAACCAAAGTTTTACAATTATTTTTAGGTACGAAAACTTCCGTACAAGGGATTTAAAATTACATCAGACTGTTGGGCAGCGTTATGTTTATCGTTACTATAACTTACGCCATCAAAGGAGATCACCGCTGAAAGTAACGTAGGCTCAAGAAAGTTGCAGAAGTAAACACTACACACCAGCTCAGAACTTGTTGCAATTCTTTGTAATTTTTTTTAAAATTAACATTTAGCATTTTTTATGGTTTCAGTTGGAACAAACACCACGACATTCAACTGTCTAGCATTACATTCAACAAATATTTTGTTGTTTCATGATTACAAAATTAATACTCTGTAAATTATTTAAATAAGGAGTATTCTTAATGGAAGCTGTTAGAGGGTCGTTTCAAATTTTAAATCAACAAAACAAAACAGCTATGACGTGAAATTTTTAATAAACATAAATAACTTTGTTTCTTGAGAAAAAACTGTTTCAGAAATATTTCAGCAACTTGCCTTGTGAATAGGATACATTTTTTTTCTTCCAGTAACCTCACCTGTTTGTGTATTTAAACGTTTCAAACAAGCAAAACTAAAATAGTGGTGATAAGGTATTTCATATTTGGCAATCGGAGTTTACAGAACGCAAAACTCAAATTACAGAAATTCGTTACCGATTGTATCAACAAAATCGGGTCACGTGACCATTTTGTTAACAAAAAGTGCCAACTGTACCACCGCCACAGTATCTTAGGAGTAGAGGCTATCCTCTTTATGGCTATTTTTGTAATGTCGCGTAGGTTTGGCAATGCTGCTGGCTCTCTTCTGAAATGTATAATATATATTTTTTCGTATGTCTAAAGGGGCTTGTGTCACATATCTCGTTAATAGAGCAAGTATTCAGTTATAAAAACGATTCATATTTTTTAGTATATTTCGAAATAACACTTTCGGAAAAAAATATTTCTCGGACACAATTTTTTACATGGTGGTAGTTCATTTTGAGGATCACGAGATAACAGCATTCAACCTGCGACCGAGTCCATCGTCTGAATCATGATTACATTGGAGCGAAGCGAAGGAGTGTACCACCAGCGAAAAATAAAATATACTTTGAAATGTTTTCCAGACATCGTTTATTTGTGCGGTAAAACGATGGAATTCCTCTCGTTCAAGGCATTTTAATTTGTTTTTGTCTCTCTGGAACGCGTTTGCTTGAATTAATCTCAATACGTTGGACATTTTCTTTACACTGTTCGTAAATACATACACCTTATTGGGCTGTCTTTTTACAAAGTCACGAGGCGAACGAAAGACCGTCATGGTGACATTTTGAGTTAGATAATACCATTTCGCCCTCTAAAAGAGTTATGCAGTGTAGGTTGTTCACGGTAAAGTAGGCACTTTTCAAATCAACCATTGAAAAATATCATTGACCGTTTGGTACATTTATACTACTGTAAACACTGGTATGCGTACTACAAGGCACGTTGGCAGCGAAATAAGTAAAATATTTATAAGATTCGACGTTGTATTTCGATTGTAATTTTTGAATTTATGGAAATCAAGTAGGCATTTTTGCTGTATACACATTAGAGTACGAACTGGCAGCTAGTGACTTATTTACATTCCTAAGAGTTTCACGTTTTCACTAGATTTACGCATGAATATATTGATTGGGTCCACCATGGCGATGAAAATTCTATATATGGCACTTTCAGAATTGCTCATTTAACTGTGAAAAGTCCACGTGGTCTATCCGCAGTACCTTCAAACATTTTAGGGGAAAAAAAAAACCTTTGAAACATCACTTCATGTTTGAAGTGTTTGGTTCTTTCCTAAATATGACGTACTCCTCAAGCGTTTTATACTTCTTTCGACATAAGATAATAACATTTTTCGTTAAATTAAACTTTTACTATTATTTTATCTATAAATAATTTTTTATTTATAATTAATATGAATAAAATTAGAGAGAAAATAGGCGTGTTGGTAATGCCTAGTAAGAAATAGTTTTCACGCAAAATAATATTAAACTGAGTGCTAATTAATAGGGTGCGTTGTTCGTTTAGTGTAATTTTCTAAAGGACGTTCACGATGAAGTGAGCACTTCTGAAAACCAACCTTAAAAAAAGTCACTGCCTCTACGTACATATATTTTTTTATTGTTACAGAGACCGGCTTTCGCCCAGTAAATATGGCAAAGACGGAGGCGAAAGTAGTTTCATGTTTTAATGTTGAAACAGAAGTGTTGGTTAAAAATTTGTGGATACCAAAATTATTAATTTTACTTCCTGTTCTTTTTAATCTATGTAACAGTAAGAATAAACAAATTTGTAAAAAAATGTGTTTCTACGGTAGTATCATAGTTTCACTTGACTGACAAGATGCAAACAAATATATCTCAATCATGGTTTTCGAAAGTGCTCACTTTACAGTGAATAACCTAAATATTTGGTTAAGCTTTGCTAGCATGTGGCGGAGGAATAGCCTGAAAAACCTGAGCATAGTTTCAGAAAAGTTTGAAGTAAACCACCATACCTGTACATAAAGTCAGTAGAAAGTAAAGGGCTGCACTGTACGAGGCGCTGTGAGAAATTGTGTGCCGCGCTGCGCTGTGTCGCCGCGGTGTAGCCGCCCGCCTCGTCTGGGAAGAACAGTCACTCGTCTCGCGACAGATGCACGTGGTGGTGGGGCCCGCCAGCCCTGAACGAAGTATGGAGGAGGGGGGAGCTGAGATTCCTGGCGGTGGGCGTCACTTCCGGTCCAGCGGCGGAGATGAGAGCGGCGTGGATACAGCGGCGGCTTCACAGAAAAGGATGGCGCCTGGCCGCGTAAGACTCCGCAACCCGCTACGAGATTAAAACGAGTTGCCCCTCCCCCCCTCTCTAAGAGAGAAGGAGACTACAGCGGACATACCGCAACGCTTCCTTACCAGGGCTGTGTTCCAAAATATTACAAGCTGCTAACCAGTAATCAGTCTAAAGACCAGCAAATTTACTTCATATACATCCAGAAGTTCTGCTACAAATAATAACATTTAGGAGTCCGCCTTCCTGGGGATATTTTTCTGCTTCAGAAATCAGGTATAACTGGTGTACTCGCATACTTGCATAACTGCATACCTTACTTTACCTTGGCACCAAACTTGATGAATTCGGACAGGCAGTCTTGTTGGCTTCGGAAACAGCTATTAGCCAGCTAATCACATTTAATGAACGGGTATTCCAACGGAGATTTTGATAATCACCGAAAGTTATAGGGGTTAAATCAAGTATTAAATAATATTTATATTTGATTGATATAAAATTTATTTGTCTTGTATTTTTGTACTTGAGATTGCAATTTTGATTGCTTGTTTTACCTTAGCTTTTGTAGGTTATGAACATACCCCTAATACGAATTTATAGTTCAGAAAATTTTTGAGGTTCGCCTTACGATAATTATTAACTCAGTTTAAAATTATATGCCTACGAAGTAGTAATGTTGCCCTATTAAACATTAAATATAATAATTATGTCGTGAATTAACCGTAACCTACAAATTGCTTCTCAAAATTGCGGCACATATACCGCAAGTACGCGAGAAGTATATAATTGGTTTACTTGTATACTTGCATACATCACTTGCAATTCGGACAACACTTACGATGTCACTTCCATGGACAGGTACGCACAAGTATGTACTTGAGGCAAATTCAGACACAGCCTGAGGCAGAGATGCGCGGTAACGATAAGGACTACACTGTCATGCGCATAAAATGCGCCGTCACCACTACGCGCAAAGCCTTGAACTGGCGTGCAATGTTCTCGACGTGCTGCATCTACCTTATTAATAGGAAGCCTATAGAGAGGTTCAATGATTGGCCCTTGACCATTTTTATATACGTCTGAAGCGTATATTTTGTTGATATACATCGCTTTGAAAAAAAAAAAGTTTTCAGCTACAGACGCGGACAACATTATTCATGCACAACTAATACATCGGGAGAACTTAAAATTAGTAGCTGAATAACGAGGTTTTGGCAATGAACTGCATAATAATATACGTTCTGTATCATACTGAACATAAGTGTTAGGTAATTGCATTAATGACATTATAGAAGAGCCATAAGACAAAAAAAAAAAAATACATGCGGCTGACATAATACTGCATGCATGGACAAAAATATTAGAACATAATATTAACAACTATGCAATGCATATAATGTTGCAAAACGCCTGGGGAGGCGTATGAGGGATGAAGGCCTTAATAAAAATAAAATAATTAAATTAGATTTTTTATTTATTCACACAGCTGTTATTTACAGCATTAAATTATCTTTCTCCACTTTTACTCTTCTAGCTTCACAGTGAGCGCAATATTTTATGTATATTTCTACGCTAGTTATCATTCTTCTTTATGTCTCCGTTTGGTTGATGTAAATTAACTCATACTCATTATTAACACACCTGCAGTCAATATGTTGCCATCTTTTTTAATGTCATTCTCTCACGCAACCAGTCCTATTTGCCCAGCCTGCAGACTTACTATTCGCTGCGCCGATGCTCGCAGTCGCAGATTTTCCTCCCACAGTTTACTTCTCACGCCACTCGCTCGTCGTCCTTAGCTCGATGCTTAAGCTACTAATTTACTTGACAGCTCCTGACTCTAGAGACTTGTCACACGACCATATCAGACGCCCTGACCATCTGGAAAGTTCAACGCACTCCGAGTCACGCTGAGAGAACGACTTCAGTAAGCCAGGGCATTCTTCAGATAAACGCAGTAATCCTATCCTCCGAAGGTCAGCAACGGCGAGCCGCCAACGCCAAAGAGTTACCGTGGCAGAAAGCCTTCGTAACTCAAAGAGCTGGTAGGATTATCGCTTGCTTGTCATTCAAAACATTCCGTTGACTTGCTGCCCCACTATCATATCAGTACTCTGTACTTTTCTTCCGCCCGCTCGCTTGAGTAGGCCAAGGTTTGAGGCGCAGACCAGTGACATGCAACACTGCCACTTCCTCAAGTCTGTTCATACCGCACAGACTCTGCAACATCCGGACCTTCGTATAGTGCCAGTCGGTCGATGTGGACAACCTATGGCTTCGCCCGAGAGCCTTGATGACAAATCCGAAAGACCTCACCATTGATATTCTTCAGAATCCTGTAGGGGCCTTCCTAACATTTCTGTAGCTTCGGGCGGTGCCCTTTTCTACTCTGCGGGTTGTGCAGCCACACCAGATGTCCGTCTTTAAATACCTCGCCCGACATTCTCCAATCATACCGCGTCTTCATCCTGTCGCTATTTATTGTGAGGCACTATCAAGCAAAATCATGAATGCCAACAATTCTGTTACGTAAGTCACTGGCATAATCAGAGGCTGCAGCTTCCTGTTCAGTCAGTTGGCCAAACAGCAGGTCACTAGGGAGGCATAGCTCTCTTCCAAACAACATTCTTGATGGTGTTAACCCTTGTGGACTCGTGAATTGCTGAGTGGTAAGTAATAAGAAACAATAACACAATTGAATCACAGTTATTTTGGATGTCTGATACAAAGATCGGAAGGTACTGCTCCAGAGTGCGGATAAATCTCTCGACAATTCCATCCGACTGGGGGTGTAAGGCTGTAGTCCTAGTCTTTTTCATCCCCAGAATCTTTGTTACCTCCTGGAACACCAAAGCATCAATGTTCCTCCCCTGATAAGAATGAAATTTTAAAAGTTCTCCAAACCTCGTAAAGATATGCTCTATAAGTGCATCGGCCTCAGTACGTGCTTCTTGGTTTGGGAGGGGAATTACCTCAGGCCTCATAGTAAAGTAGACTTGGGCAACCAGTATATACCGATTACCTCTCTGTTTGACAGACAAGGATCCCATCCTCTTGAATGGGGCTCCAACATTCTATTTCTAGAGGTGATGCTGTCCTCTGGTCCTTGGGCCCTTCCTCGCATTGCAGGTGTAACACATTCTTCACCACTTCTCTACATCCTCCTGACAATGAAACCAGTTGAATCTCAGTCTAACTCTTGCAAGGCTTTTATTGTCATCGAAGTGCCTGCTGGCTGCCGCATTATGCATTTCTTTTAAGACTTCGAGAACTCTGAATTCTGGAAGGACTAACTCTAAGTGTGTGTGTTTTCCATCATTACTTTCCCAGTTTCTATAAAGTATGCCATTCTTCAGTACGAGGGAATTCCATTATGCCAGTATACTTTGACTGCTGTACTCAAATTAGATATCTCTTCCCATTTTGGCAGACAACCAGCTTCTTTCCAATTTAATAATGGCTGCAAAGTAGGATCATTCAGTCAATCTTTCCTAATACCCTCATTACTCAAGGAAATAACCCATAAAAAGATGAAGATCCTTGAATTGTTGTCCTCTGTACCTTCAGCGATTCACCACTATTTTCTTCCTGGTATTTGCAGTGTCGAAAAAACGGCTTACATGACCTCCTAGACAGTGCATCTGCATTGCTGTGAAGGAGTCCAGATCTTTGCTGTATTTCGAAGTTATATTTTTGAAGATGATGTATCAACTGGGCTATTTTGACCTTCGGGGTTCTTGAAACTTAGTAGCCAGTGTAGTGAAGCATTGTCGGTTCTCAGAATAAAATTTCTGCCATAAAAGGTTGGCGTTAAAGTGTGAAATTGCCTTCACCATTACCAGAAACTCTCTGCATGTAACACAGTAATTTCTCTTATGCTTATACAATACCTTATAGAAGTATTCTAGTGCTCTTTATTTCCCATCATGAACCAATGCCCAAAATTAATATACCCTCAATTTTTGGGAAACATACGACTGGTGGAGATATCAGAATTTATTTAATTTACTAAAAGCATTTTCACACTCAGTGGTGCAATGATATCTCCTTTTCACCTCAGTCAGTTCATGTAGTGGCTTGGCGATCATAGAGAACCCAGGTAGAAATTAACGGTAATAGGCTCATAATCCCAGAAAACTCTGCACTTCAGTTTTGTCAGTTGGTGTCGGCCAATTTCTTATAGCTTTGGTCTTCTCGGGGTCTGTTTCGATTCCATGGGCCGACACATTATGTCCCAAGAATTTTTTTTTCTATTGGAACAGATGGAACTTCTTAGTTACTAGTTTCAAGTTGGCTGCAAACCACTTTCCTGAATACAGAGTTTAAACATGATAGGTGCTCTTCAAATGTACTTCCTGTCACAACAATATAATATAAGTAAACCTGAGAAATATCAAAAGGCAAAATATTTTCCATGAGGCGTTCGAAAGTAGCAGGGGCATTACATAGCCCAAAAGGCATAACTTTGTACTGCGAGGTTTCTTTCCTTTGAAAACAAAATGCAGTGTTCTCTTGGTCCTGTGGGGCCACCTCGCACTACCAATACTCACTCTTCATGTCCAAAGTAGAAACTCATTGGGAACCTGCTAGGCTTTTTAATGTGTCATCTATCCTTGCATAGAGGTAAGTCTCTCTTTGCCACATTATTAAACTGGTGATTAACTACACAAAACCTCAGTGAACCATGTTTCTTCTTAACAAGTACAATGGGTGACGACCATGGACTAACTCATGGTTGTGTCACATATAACTCCTTCGTTTCCTTCAGAATTCGCTTAACTATGGCGTGCAAAGCAAGTGGCAGTCGTCTTGGTGGCTGCTTTATGGACCTGGGATCTCCTGTATCAATATGGCGGCAGGTCACATTAGTTTTTCAAAGTCATTTGGTTCACATGTTAAGGCATGCCTATTTCTCTGCGGTAATTCAGAGACAGTTTTCTCATGTCACCAATTAAGATTTTCCTATGTTTCTTACTAGAATTTCCTCCAGTACTCCTGGTAAATGCCATTCTATTTGTATCAGTTGTCAGGGAAAAGTAAAGTTCCAGAAAACACATTCTGTGCGATAAGAAATAACGTTGCAATAAATCGTAAAATTGCAAGTATATCTGTACGTATTGCGCTATATTGGTTACATTTATTTATGTTATGCTGTAATATTTTGCTTACAATGCAAGGAGTCGTAACATGTTATTCGATTGAAGTATAATGAACGTCATTTACTTGTTACTACAGAATTACCGTAAATAAATCATGTTAGCATTTCCGTAGTCTATTTTGATAAATGTCCATAATAAACAAGAAAACAGGCAAATCTTAAGACTGCGCTTCATCCAAGCGGCCTCAATCGCGGAATAGG
Source organism: Clitarchus hookeri (assembly GCA_002778355.1). NCBI lineage: Eukaryota > Metazoa > Arthropoda > Insecta > Phasmatodea > Phasmatidae > Clitarchus > Clitarchus hookeri. The sequence goes on from NQII01003223.1 coordinate 262,247, forward strand.
CATTTACATGTAACAATTTCGCTGCTTCCGTATTTTTTGTTCTATCGTCTACAAACCAAAAGCATTTTGCAGATCTTTAAAAGTACTCTTCAGAAACAATACCAAAATTCTTATATAATGTTTCCAAGGTAATGATACAATGGATTGAAACATTCAAAACGTCACAGATTTAGGTTATAGGTTTAATTTTGTGAAAAGCTGTGTATAGGCTATTCACGGTAAAGTGAGCACTTTTTGAAGCTCTCTAATTGGGAATAATAGTTAATAAATATATTTTATTTTAGAATTTTACGTTAAATTTTGAGTCCGTAGAATTATATACACTCTGTTCATTACTTACATGGCAATATTTATTTTAAAAAGTGGCGGAAGGATAAAAAATGGCCGATAGGAAAAATAATAACTAGAGCCTCAAAAGTGGTCACTTTACTGTGAACAGCCTGAGATGAGCTGCTTAAAAAAGTCTGGTCGATAACACGCTAGCTTTTTAAACAAAGGATACACGTGGCATTTTGTAAGTAAACTCTTTCATAACAAACTGTTCCTGCGGCGTGTAGCGTGGAGGACTGTGTCGCGGGCAAGTGGACGGTGAAGAGTGTGAGCAGTAAGGAGAGAGCCCTGGAACTTATCATTTGTACTGGCTTTATGTATCCCTTATGAGAAGGCGCACGTTCGCTTTTTCTTACTTAGTACAAATATTCCTTGGGCCGTGGTGGTGTGGTGGTCAGACCACTCGCCGCCCACCTAGGTGGCAAGGGCTCGATTCCAGGCGGGCCCTGCTGGTCGGCTGGTTTTCTCAAGGATCTCCCACTTCCCCCGCCCTTACATTCCGGCGCTGCTCCATACTCACCTCGCTTCACCCTCATTAGTTCTCAAGACTTTGCTGTTAAGAGCCGCCCAAATCTCTTCAATCGCTCGTAAAACCTCATCCCTTAGCACGCCACTGGTAGCAGGAAGTACAACATGAGAAGTAGTAAGCGACCGGAAGTGGTTCACCAGTAACTCCTTCCTCTGCGGTCGGTTGTTGCCTTCTGGCTCCGCCAATAGTCGGACGTCCTGCCTCCCGGAAACTGTCGCACACGTGGCCTCCCTCGTCCGCGGAGTTCCGCTGGGGCAATCAACGTGCTTCCGCGCCAAGCCTCCTCACTTCCCCGCTCTTCAAGGTCAACTCAGCAGTTTTCAAATCAAACTTTGAACAAAATTACTGCCCGTTACTGTGTACATGCTACCGAACTCACTGGTATGCAACCTCTGAGTTAACTTGGCAGCTAATTAAGAACAAATAATATTTACTATTGTCGTTGAATTGAGAGAGTCATGTTTCAATTTATGGCAAATAAAGTTTTTTTCTACTCTATACATATTAAACTACTAAGAGTGGAGTGGAGAGATTTGGGCGGCTCTTAACAGCGAGGTCTTGAGAGCCGATAAGGGTGAAGCGAGGTGAGTATGAAGCAGCGCCGGAATGCAAGGGTGGGGGAAAAGGAAGATCCTTGAGAAAACCCGCCGACCAGCGGCATGATCCGGCACTATACCTACGTGCGAGAAACCCGCCCCGCCGGGAATCAGGCCCTTGCCCCCTAGGTGGGAGGCGAGTGGTCTGACCACCACACCACCGCGGCCTATTAAACTACGGAATGTCATATCATTAGCACGTACGTTCCCAACAATTTCACGATTTCACTTGACTAACGCTTCAATAAAGTTAGTAGACTAATGGTAATATAAATTTTACATTCGCCGGAAGAAAACAAAATCAGCAGCAAAGTACGTACATTTCAAGCAGGGCTTTCAAAAGTACTCAATAATCGTCAACATTATGTACAAGTTATACCTGTTTCCAGGTCAATCGAGTTCTTTCTGAATTGTTTGAAAGAAAAATCACTGGATGTAACCGTGTATGACACACCGTAAACTCACACTGCAGTATGTGTTACAACGCTAAGTTATTTCATGTAAATAACGTTTCCTTGGAAGTATTAATGTTGAAAATAATAACAAATTTGATTTATTTATGGATTTAACAATAATAACACACACAGTATATATACGCTATGTTCCGAAGAGTTTCATAATTTCAGTTAATAACGCATGCAATCTAACTAATATTTTCATAGAAATATTTATTTCTAGCCTACCTTTCGAAAGAAAGATAGGCCTACGAGGTCACCGCCTGAGTGCATATCTGTTGTGTGTGCCCTCTCCCCACTTAAAAACATTAAAACCCTAACACGTAATTTGACCAAACAGTATGCCATATTTCAAGAACAATTTCACCGATTTCAACCAAAGTTGGTGTACTGAATTAACAAAATAGGCTTATAATACAAAAGCACATATCCCAATCTGTATATCATCTTGGAAGAAAGAGCCACTTAAAAAAATGCACGAGGCTGTCACATAATGTCTCGGGAATTTTTTAATTGACTCAGGTCAAATTTCGCGTACAATCAATACTATAGTGGATCAATCTAAACGTTTACTGCGATTTAAGATGATCAGGCACTTATTTTAGAAATTTTGGCCTTATAAACATTTTAGATTGTTGGCCATATCTACCAAACAATTAGACCACATATAAACCAAAGTTTTTTTTATACGTCTTGTACCTCAATGAGAGTTATTAAATTAATGAATTATTTGCTTTTTTTTTGGCAGCCAATTTGCTTGATAGAGAGATATGGACTATAAAACTTCTATGTCATATTTCGATATCTACTAAAACGAATCCCAACGAATTTGACATAAAAATATTACTATTTTAAAAAGGTTAACATACTTTTTTTTTTTAAAGGGCTGCGTTGTCACACTTACTGCTACATATTATATTTCCGGAATAATCGATCTGCACCCAGCCTGGCATGCTGTCAGTCTCTTTAGCCTCTTTAGTCAGTCACGTTGAAACATACTGTCGCCTGAAGAAGAAGTTAACCTATGTATAACATCTCAAGCAAGTCCTACGACATCTTGCATCCAAACAAAACCAGTCAAAGCAATCAAGTACATCATGTGTACATTAAATTCACCCAGCTTCAATCGCCAGCCATTGCGGAAGGTATAATAATCAAAATATCTGTTACTAGCTTTTGTCATATCTTAGTTAGTATTCCACACATTGCTGTCAAATCTCAAGGAAACTTCCTTTCTGTCAAACACTTTCTAAACGCACGTGTTCTTAGCACTTTTAAGTACGTCATAAAAATTACGCACGTACGTGTAAAGGAACAAAGAACTAATTTACAATTAACATTTTGTTACATCTGCCGTAATCATATATAGTAAGCTGGAATAAAACAGCTGATGGCAAATCATTTAAAAGTGCTCGTTTAACAGTGAAGTATGCATATAGTACTCTCCCCGTTCTTATGAATGTTTCAAACCGTGCAGCTTGTTAGGATGTTATGCTGATTTGTAACGTAGGAATACAACGTACTTGCAAACAACGCCCACGATCCTTTGCAGAATTATTGCATACGAAAGTATGAGACGAAAGTATTAATGTTCAAAATTACCCTTGAAGTAACTGAGGCAGTTACTCGCCCCTATACATTTAAAATTCATTTAGTACAAAACATCATAAACAACTTCCAACTGAGTAACAAATTAGTGGCCATTGTTTCTGTTTACTGGAGATCGTAAACGTTCGAAAAATTTGTTGGCATTGTTTTCCAAGCTTTTTTTTTCTAGAAAGTGGGGTGTCACCTTGGGTTTTCGTTTAATATTTTATGGTTAGCCGCAAGCGATTCATGAAAACGACTTAAGAATGTATTTTTCTAACGTATCTGAAAACTAGGAGGAGGTGTTAGGTGGGGAAGAGAGTGTCTCAGTGCTGAGCCACATACATCTAGCCATGGGATTGGTCAAACGTAGCCGTGATTGGAGCCATGATTACCTCTCATGCCAACTTCTCACTACATAGGGAGTGGCGAGCTGGCATAGACGCCGTTTAAACCCCATCGACAGAAAAAATTAATTGCAAAATTGCATGCACTATATGAAGAATAGAAAAGGTTTTACTTTAAGAGGAGATGGGAAAGGAAATTCTTTACTAAAAGCGTGTTTGAAATACTAGAATGTAAACGTGTGGTGTTGGGCGTTACTTTACTTTTCTTGCTGGCGCTGGAAATATTGTTTGCCACCAGGCCGCCGCTTTCCATCACCGCCTAAGCTCGGAGCGGGGGTAGTTCAGGCCCCCCCTTGAGGGGCCCTTAACCCCCCAACGGTTTTTTCATTTGTCATACAAAGGGTTAAGAAAAGGCTAGCCCCTTCCCAACCCTCTGCACCGTACCTATTCTTAGTTGCGGAGGTTTCCCACCACATCTACATTAAGGAGCCCGCCGAGTTACCCCAGCAAGCCCGGTACTCATAATGTTTNAAAAAAAGGGGGGGGGGGGCAGCAGTGAGGCCACTGCCTAGGTAAATAGCCCTACATTTTTTTCACCCCCGAAATTTAGAAAAAGCGGGTTAGGTTAATAACCTGGACAAGGATTTTAGGTCCCCGGCCAGGTTTTGTATATTAAAAATGGATTCTAGTGCCACATAAAAATTATGTGACTCTTAAGAACGCGAGGTCAGGTTGGGTGTGTCAAGCATGAAATGTTGGTGAGGGTGAGAAGAATGGCCATGTCAATCCTGTAGTTAATAATTAGAAAGAGTATACTTTAGCTAAACAATGTAAAGCAAGTGTTGTAAATAATTAGTTATATAAGAAATCAGTCGGCGCTTTTATGAAAGCTGAGATCTCTGGAGACGCACAACTTGTTAAAAGTGTTTGTAAATAGGGAGTTGGGAGATACTGTCACTTCTCGTCGTCGAGCTTAGTACTGGAAAAAAAAAGGGGGGGGGGGCAACTAAGCATGCGTACTCCTTTTTCCACAGAAGACACCCTGAAACAAAAAAACAAACGAGGAGGGAAGAGAGAGAGAGAGAGAGAGAGAGAGAGATAGAGAGTGAGAAGGAAGAAGGGGTTGGAGACTTCCTAGGCTAACAGCCTGCCACGAGCGCAGGTGTATATGCCGTTGACGATAAAGTGAGCACTATTGGAACCAACCGTTGAAAAATGTTACAGCCCTTACCTGTGTATATTTTAACGAGCACACTGATTGACATGCGCCCAGTAAAGTTGGTAATAACGGAGGTAAAGTAGTTCCATGATTTAACGTCGAAAGAAAATAGTTAGGTAAACAGTTGTGAATACTGAAATGATTTATTTTACCTTCTGTTTTTTAATGCATGTACGTATGTGTAAAAATTACCAAATTTCTAATATTAAATTTTCTAATTTTACAGTTTTACTTGACGGACGCAGGAATAAAGTGAAAAGGCCCGTGGCAATGTTAATTATACATATAGTGGGAGAATACACAATGTATATACAAGTAGTTCTTTAGCAGGGTTTTCGAAAGTGTCCAGTTTACCGTAAACTAAATCCCCGTTTGTGTTAATTTGCCATAGTTGCCTCTGTAGTTCATGCTTCTGCTACTAGAGATTGCTGTCTGCATCACTGCTTCCACTTTCAATTTACGATATGACCACTTGCAAATTACAAAGAATTTTACATGCACGAAAATATAAGCTTTAACTTAGGATGTACCAAATAACATATATCCTGGTCCCAGATACTGGTAAATTAGCATGTCGGAGTTCGGGAATCATTCTTACCAGAGCACTATTGGATGCAAAATGTAAAAAGTATCAAGATAATTCGAATTCCTTACTGTTCCTTACCGTACATTGTCCGGAACTGAACTGTTTGTAATTATGTTGCTCTAATATTGGGGATATTCCTTTGTCGTTTGATTATGTAAGCGAGTTTACGACATATACTTTTCACACAAGTGCTGTTAGGTTCGTGAATAAAAACCTGTAATCTAAATCATTAATTAAAAAAGAAGAAATACTAATTTATGTGAATTGATAGAAAATCATGTTTAATTGTAATATCATTTTAGCAATTATAATTAGTTATACAGTTCTTCTTTGCTTACCCGGATTTAGTTATAAATTTACTGTGATTCACTGTGTTGATATAAAAACCGTTCCAAAACTGAGAAACTTACATTTTTCGTGCATGTGAAATTCTTTTAAATTGGAAGTGGTCATCAGGTATTATTCATTCAGTTCTTTTATTCCTGACATCACGCACATACTCAGACCTTGGTAATAAGTTTGAAATATTCCTAACACACACACACACACACATATATATATATATTTAATAACTGTGCCAAGTTGCGAATAACGATAATAATTGGCAGATTAACTAGATTTGAGATATTTCTTTACAGCTAACATTATTGTCAATACTTGAATTTGCTAGTCATCGTAGAAGGTGGGGATATCGTACTGACCTCCACGACAGTCAGTAGCGAAACACTGGCTGCGGCGCCTACGGAACGCACCTGCGCACTGCTACTGCGCATCTCCACACGTGACGTGTCTCGGGGCGTCGCCATGGTGCAGGTGCGCCATCTCGCCACCTGAACTCTGTCCACAGTCAAGCGACCACTTTTGAGACAAGCGTATGAAACAAATCCCAATAGGCTGTTCACGGTAAAGTATGCACATTTTAAAGCCACGCAGGAAAGTTCCTTTCAGCTTATTTGTATCCTTTCGGCAAATGTTAAAATAAAAATAATTATGTGACTAATAAACACAGTTCTCTCAATAGTTAATGTCTGAGACAACTATAAAATATAATATTTTTTGTTATTGTACCTACTGGAAGAGCCTTTGTAAGTACATATAGACTATTCACGATAAAGTGAGCACTTTTGAAAGCCGTGCTTAAGATCAACTTGTATGCACATTGTGTATTCTGCCAACATATGTGAAATGACCATTGCAATGGGCCCGATCACTTTATTTATTCGTCACTCAACAGAAAATGTACAATTATTAAAATAGTGAATATTTTATAAATTTGATACATCTTACACCTTATATGTGTAAAACAACACAAAACAAAAAAATCATTANAATAGTGAATATTTTATAAATTTGATACATCTTACACCTTATATGTGTAAAACAACACAAAACAAAAAAATCATTCATGTATTTACAAACGTTAAGTCTACGTAACAATTTTCATTAAACGTTATTTAATGTAACTACTTTCCCTCTGTCGTTGCCAACATTACCTGGCGCTAGCCAGTCAGTGTACCTGTTGAAATATGTGCAGATGAGGGCAGTGGCGTTTTTCAAAGGTTGATTTCAAAAGTGGGCAGATAACATTGAACAACCGATAATTTAACGTGAATAGCATATATATAATTATTAAATAGAGAGAAAGAGAGAGAGAGGCCCTAATTACGTTTTGCCTTTCAATCATTTTTATTCTTTAACCACCTTTTTAAATAAATATTGTCATGTAAGGAATAAACACAGTGTGTATATTCCACCGCACTCAGAAGTTAACGTCTAAGGCTAAAATAAAATATATTTATTAACTACTATTCCAAATGAGAGGGCGTTCAAAAGAGCCCACTTTACCGTGGATAGCCTATACCAACATTTACACATACGCTACAGTAAACACTCGCTTGCGCTCCTAGTTAAGTTGACAACGAATTAATACAAATTGTTCTAAGACTTGACGTTGAACTGCTGGTGAAATGTTTAAATTTATAACTACAAATATTAGTGTTTCTGGTTTTTTTTTGTACACAATAAATTACGAATTTGCTTTAGTAACACTTGTACGTTCCTAGTAATTCCACTTTCTCACTTGAATGGCGCATGAATTAAGTGACGAGGTCAATGTAAATGCTAATTTGACATGTATTGGAAGGATATAAAACAAGGAGAAAAATAGATCCTAAGCAAGTTTTTCAAAAGTGTTCAGTTAACCACTGAGCGTCTCCAGGTTCGCGCCTTTAATTAGATTTCCATATATAGCATTATAACTTTGACGTCACTACAGTTTCACANTTGAATGGCGCATGAATTAAGTGACGAGGTCGATGTAAATGCTAATTTGACATGTATTGGAAGGATATAAAACAAGGAGAAAAATAGATCCTAAGCAAGTTTTTCAAAAGTGTTCAGTTAACCATTGAGCGTCTCCAGGTTCGCGCCTTTAATTAGATTTCCATATATAGCATTATAACTTTGACGTCACTACAGTTTCACAGACATTCAAGAGTAGCTAGAGTTAAGTCGCAAACATCCACAATTGCATGAAGACTAGTTATTTTGTTACCTGTAGTCGCTATCACAACCGCCGTAATTGTCCATACCGCACCGGACACAGCATCGCACTCTAGAATGTTTTTAACTAGTCGCCTATAAAATATCATTCGCCACGCACCGCCGAAGTAAAATCACATTGTGTTGAGCTTCCATGTAACTGTGATACTACTTCGCCAGTGTCTTCAAAGAATTTGGACGTCGTAATATTACGGCAAACTGTATATAACTCTGCTAAATTGAGGTAAATTCTCAATGAGATTAATTTCATCACTAAGAAAAGCTTACGTAGGAATATTATAATGTACGTTCATGTATCTCATGTGTGTTATTATGTTCTTATATGTTATTTCATGTGCTGTATGATTTCTTACAGAACTGTACCACGAGACGAAATAGCGTGGTGGTTCCTTTGATGTAGACGTAAAGTCCATTCACGGTTACTTTCAAACTTTCTTGAAGACCTGCTTGAGTTCTTCTTTAAAGCTATTCCTCCGCCTAATGGAAGGAAAGCTATAATTCTAAAAATTACACAAAAATTGGCAACATACCGCATTCGTGCGCACTCAGATAATAATATTTTACGTGAGAACAATTTCTTACTAGGCGTTACCCACACACCTTTTTTTTTTTAAATCTAATATTTTATCATCGAAATGTTATAATTCATAAATAAAATAACAGCGACAGTTCAATAAAACCAAAAATGATATATTTTCATGTTTACGGAAGTATAACACGTTTGTGATAAATGACGTATTTAGTGCAACTGCTGTAAATAATATATATAATGATTGTGCTAATAAGCGTGAGTGAAGCCCGCAGGGTAGGGCTGAGATTGCTAGTGTAGGCGTGCTGGGGACAGGACGACCTTGACGCAGTGCGAGGGAAAGTGATGGACGGGTCGAAGCACCAGGCCATGACCGAAGAAGGGCGGAAAGGGAAGGACCATGCGGAGGGCTCGCAGCCCGCATTGCAGGCGCCAGTAGGGTGGAGGCGGCGGCCTCGGCGCAGTGGAAGGGCGTCGAAGGGCTGTCGCCTTTGAGGGGGGAAAGGAGGTGGAAGGAGGAGGGGGATTTTAGGATGCGAGTCGCGCTAGATTTACACCCGCCGCATTACTCCCTGCGGTGTCCCCAGAAGCCACGGCTCCACTGCAACGATAAAAACTTTTCGTAAATAATTAAAACAGTTTTTTTTATGGAAATGTGGATGACGGCTACCCTCACTGAGACACAGAAATGCTCTTATGCGAAGAAATAAACAAACGGATCTTTCTCCGGTGGGCACGTTGCCGAGGCAACACGGAAATTTCGTCACCACTATGATCGGAAAATGATTGGTTTGAGCGACAATAAAGCATTTCACGCCACTTACCCATACTAGTTAATAAAAAATAAGAATGAAAAGCATTTAATAGAAAACGACACTTTAAGACCAGTAACAAGACGAACAACTACACAATTAATGTTTGTTTCTTTGCGTACAATTAGCTCAATATGCATATTAATATTTTAACAAATATACAGGCGAAAAAATAAATGCGCTATGATAATTGATGGAACTTTTTGTACACTTATGGTAAATGCATTCCCACTGGTAATTTTCCACGAAGTTATCTTGTGATTCCCATAGACACTAGTAAATAATGCTTTCACCTAAAATAAAACACATTCTAATTTATGAAAAAAATTCTTCCAACTTTATTTTCACCATTTGAGATTTTTTTTTTAAGCATCGATCTCACTCTAATATATTGAATTTTTAATTTTTTCTCAATTTATGTGCTTTATTCTCTATGTTCACAATCAGACCCATGTGTAATGTGAGGTGTACTTGTAGTCGGTAATATGTGCAGCAACGACTCGGTACACAGTGCTGAGGGAGTGTTCCTACTAGCCAATTTGATTCCTGATGATGTCTGCACCTCTCTTTGATGGTGGATGGTTAACGTCTTCATCGCCGAGCACGCAGCAAATAGTTCAGTGGTTGCAAGAAGCATATTCGTAACAAGTACAGTGCACAGAAAACTATGAAATAATTGTAGTAAAATTTGTAAGCTTTCACAGTGGAGCAAGCCTTTGGGTTTATAGCCACGTCGCAGTCGAAAATATCTGTCAGTGTGACTTGGTTTACGGTAAACGGTATGTTCAACATGATTGCCCTTCCCTTGTTACCAGTACATCCAGTGATTGCAGTAGTAGGAAAATGACAGTTCTCGTGCAGGGGCAGGGGATAAGGAACAAGCCGACCGCCAACTTGGATGTTGTCATGCAGAAATATCCTGCTCTGTCATTCCTCGCCAGCAGCGGTCATCTTGGATTTATCTTTTTTCCCTCTTGCTCCATCACTCCACCTCAGCACATCATGCTCTTGCATGCCATTTGGGGGATTTTCTCACATTCATTCGAGTTCCTCTCGTCTCCCACATTTTATCAATCGAGGTTTTTTTTCGTATATGCTTCCTGTTCTATCCCTCTCGCCTCCCACCCCTCAGGGTTTTCTCATAGTTCTAGCAATATATCGCTTCCTCTCGTCTCTGTGTTCTCCTGGTCTCCTTCTTACCTCTCCCATCCATCCTATATCTCGGTGTCACCCATGTCCTACCCCCCTCCCCCATCTCCCACCCCTGTAGTTTTCTCAGAGTACTCCCGATCTCCTTTATCGTTATCACATTCTATCATTACTTCCTACCTCTCGTCACTTGGGAGGCTTTTTCAGAGTATTTCCAGTCGCTTCCCTACCTCTCTCACATCTCCCACCTTCTATACCTCAGGAGTTGTCTCAGAGTCCTCTAGGTCTCCTTCCTACCTCCCACTACCTAACCCTTCAGATTTCCCACCACTGGAGTTTTCTCAGAGTCCTGCCAGTCTCCTTCCTACCTCCCACGTCCTATCCCCCTCTCATGTCTCCCACTCCATGAGTTTTTCAGAGTCCTCCCGATCTCCGCTATTGTTTTCACGCTCTCTCATTTCTTCATACCTCTCGTCCCTTCTGAGGGTTTTCTCATAGTCCTCCTAGTATACTTACTGCCTCTTATTCATTCTATCCCTCGGGATTTCTTCTCATATTCTTCCCACCCTGCTCTATTGCTTCTCGCACCCTCCTCCATCACCATCACCAGTCGGCCGCTGTATATAGCCATCTTTAATTACCTCACTCGTCACCAGAGAGTGTTCGAAGTGCTACAGGATCGCGGCTAGGAGCACTGTTATCGGCACAGCCATTTTTGTGTGTGTTGGTTCACCATATGTGTAAAAACTATTTATTAAAAAAATACCGACAGTCTTCCCAGTACCGTGGCAACAGTCCTTCACATTCATAATTATAATAATAAAATAAAATAAACATACATTTGTCTAAAAACTAGCATTAAGGATGTCAACCCAAGGCGAAACGAACTGTACAACATGCGCGCGCACACCCAAGCTGGTGTTGGGTGGAACATGAATACACACTACCTTGCTGCGCGCGGGCAGGAACATAGCCGGCATTCGCGCGCATGCGAGAAACATTTTTGTTCTGTAACAGCTAGCACTAGATTAATTGGCCACTTACACAGCAGCAGCAGCATTGTCGCTCTCGCTCTCAACGTCCTTGCAGCATTGCCCTCACACTTTACAATCCGCATTGCAAAACCATGCGGACAGCTCCCGGGTTTGGTACAGTACTGGGGCAGTACACTATGCTAGCAAACACACCACTGGAATTTCTTTTCCTTATACGCAAACAAGTCGTGTACATGTTTAAGTATAAGGAAAAAGAAACACCAGTGGTGCCACACGCATAGTAAACTGGCAGCTTACAATGCCGAAAGGGGAAAAATGACCTACCTAAATAAAAAATCAAAGCAAACAAACAAATGCACGGACAAACTACAGAAAAAGGGAAGAGTACGGTAGAGGAAGATGAAGAGAAAAGGGGGGACAGTGCAGTAACTAGTGAAGAAAAGCAAGTACGGTGCGATCACTAGTTACTACAGTGCTAGTGTATTACGAATACCATTTCACATTCACAACCCTAGGTCGGAGACCCAACATAGATGACAAAGAAAGTGTGCTAGTACATACATGAATGATTGTAGAATGTTAAATAGTACACATGTCATGACATGCCGGTAACATGCCTGACAAGCTAAGGATACCTCTTTCATAGGCTACAGCTTGCCACCATTCAACAGCACCACCATCTTCCAACATCAACACACCTGACAAGATAAATACTGCTCTTGCACACGCTACAGAATGCTGCTGAAAAAAACTGTATATATACACACACTGCAGGACATACTGGTAACATGCTTGACAAGATAAATATACCTCTTGCATGGGCTACAGCATGCCACCATCCAGCAGACCTGATGACAAGATGAATACGGTTCTTGCATGTGGTATAGTATGCTGGAAAAAACACATAACTTGAACAGTGCACAAGTACGCACATGAGTGATTGCAAACAGAGCACATACACACAGCAGGACATACTGCTGCCATCCATCAAAAACAGCACACCTGGCAAAAATGAGAAAGGAATGGACAATCGTAAGGCTAAAACATGGATTGGTCACCATATGCGAATATCACGAGTGAAGGGAATATTTGCAAAATCATACATTCCAAACTGCATCAGTGAGGTCTACATGTTTGAAAAGTTTCGTCATTACAAAACCACAGATGTATCATCTCGTCGATTTGAATGGTGACTAGCTGAAGGGTGGATTTTACGAACAAAAAGGTCATGACAACTAAGTTTCCCGGCATATATTTAGTTGAGAAGGTGCTTAGCTACGAAGTAGCCAGCTTTTCGTGAAGTGGTTAGGGTTCGATTCGCCACACAATTGCTGTGTACCACGGCTGGTGCTTACTGATTTATGATTGGACCCACATTGCAAGAGGTGTGCGATTGAGCCTGCATGTACCAGAGTTAAACGTATTTTTGGAGTATAAATAAATTCTTACACAAAAAGTATATGAACTGTGTACATTTTTTCTTACACTGTATTCTTCTCCCATTACCGCCTGATTCCTCTGTGTGTTACATGCTCGTGCGTTTATTTTCTAGGCTGGAGGGGGACCAGAGACCGCGCAGCTGCTATGCATGTCGCAGTCTTACAGATATGGTGTGAATACTAAACATACATCTAGATTACTGCAGTCACACCATGGTTAATTATTATTCGTCTGGGGCCACGCCCATGCAACATCTGGGCTATAGGTGCTATCTTTCAATTTTATCTGCTACATTCCATGGGCAGGGTGACAGATAGTGCCTTTTTTTTCTCGCACATGCACTGCCGTTCCTACGGAGCCCGTATCTTAGCATTACCACACGACTGATGCTGGAAATGGGGTTACCGTAACTTTTTTTTCACCTGATTGTTACCGAGTACCGCCTACATTCCGGCCTGTGCATAGCGAGGTAGTGTGTATACAGCATTCCACCCCACACTGGCTTGGGCGTGAGCGCGCTCGGTGTATAGTTCGTTTTGCCTTAGGTTGACGTGCTTAAGGCGCCCGCCTACCTAATGAGTGAACAGCATTGCAGTGTGTCTGAAATACACGTTTTTCTCAGAAACTGCTGCACGTGTTCGCAATCTGTTTTCGTAAGAAAAGAAATCACATTTCAGTCCATGTCTGCAAACCATTTTCAAGGCACCCCGCGCCAAGGAAACATGATTTTGAAGGTCCTAAAAATCGCTAAAAAAGGCTTTTTCAAGCTGTTGTATCTTAAAATTTACTTAGAAAAGTTGCATGAAACTCGTTTAAGAACATGGGTTAAAGTTTTGTACAGCATTTGCACAAGTAAAATGATAGGGTCACCGCAATAAATTTCAAGAGAAACGCGTATTTCTGCGGCATGTTTTGCACTTGCTCGGTATCCATCAGGTGGTGCTCTCTTGGGCCTTTGCCCGCCCCAGCCTGAATACGAGGGTGGGGGAGAAAGGGACCAGCTCTGGCGCGCTTAGCAGCCCCTCCCTCTCGCCGCACAGGGTGTGCAGTAAACGCGTGCGAGTTGAGCCAACGCCCTGGCTGTTAGTAGAGCCTAGTGAAGTGCATTGAGCCGGGTGAAGGAACCAAGGAATGCTTTCTGCTATGTGAACAATTGTTAGTTTTTTCTTTTGAGTAGTCATATTGCAGCACTGGAAGAATGAATGGTGTTGACGATACGAGAAGACGAGGGAAGAAAGCCAGGCTAAGGTTGCACGCAAATCGCAGGAAACGAAAGTGGAATACAGGAAGAGTTATATATTTCGACGGTACCAGGTAGGTGTTATTCGTGTATAAAAGTATTGTGGGAGTGCTGTTTATACATGTGTGTTTTCATATCATATTTTCAAGTGTATTTCCAAACAAACTGATCTTTATTTCACGAAAATCACTAAAAGGAAGTTAAAGTTACTGTAACTTGACACGTAAATAAAACAGCATATTACACTTGTAAATTTTTATAAAATTAGTTTAAAAGTGTTACAGTGTTTTCATAAAACACTGTATGTATGCGGATCAAAGTATTGTACCAAGACCACCACATTTATTGAACAATCAGGATTTATTTCACCTTTCACGAAAGGAAACTCAGCTTCTTAGTGCTAAAGGCGTTTGTTTGACTAAGTACTTATTAAAAATGCGTCAAGCAAATTTCTCGGATAAAATAAACGTATGTGTAGATATTGTCTTTCCTTTTATTTTCGAGTCAGTATTTAAGAAACTTTGTACTCTGATAATTTCTAACAACCGAAAATAATCTTGGACCGATTTGCGTGTTATGCCATCATTTGCATACTAATTCGTGCGTGTTGCCAATGGGGTTCACATGTTGAAGTGTTAAAGTGTGTAAATTATGAATCTAATATGAGTGTGTCGCGTTGATGCTATATGACGAGCGCATTTGTAACAGACAAATTTTGTTATTACCTTCGGATCCACAATACGTGTATGTCTGTTATCGGATCCGCAATGCGTGTATGTCTGTTGTAATTGCTCCAAATCGTAATATAATAAATTTTGTAACTTAATATAACGCAAAAAGATGATTTAACTAAGTGGCAAGCACTCTTATTACTGTTTAGTCCTCAGGTTCTTACTTACGAATGCTTCTCTTTTTTTTCTTTCCTAGATACAATTTAAATGTTAACTAATTAACATCAACATTTTTTTAAACTATTTTTACTGACACGTTTTTATCTTTTGCAGAACACGTCTGATAAGTAAAGAAGAATCAGACAAAATTGCAAACAATGGATGTGCCCAAACAGCTGATTCGGGACCCTCCGTGTCGTGTACTGACCATCCGCCATGTAGAGACTCACGTGACGACTGTTATGCGAATACAAATGAAAGGTAAGTCAGATATAAGAAATAAGAATATAAATGTATTGTGAGTGGGTGTAAAATTAGCGAAGAGTGGCGGTACATGTTTTTTCATTAGAAGGGAAAGGGGATGCATTACTGTGAACCGCTTTTGCAGCATATTAAATACACCGAGAATATGCGAACACGACAAAGTAAATTCATGTAGCAGTCGCGTATGTCACGTTTGATGTCTATGCAATGAACTCGCGGTTGTAGTAGAACTTAACATCGTAAGCGATACGTCGAAATTAATTCAGCACTGCTGATTAATTGATCGCATGACGTCACCTCCTTGCTCACAAAAACTAATACTTAGTACAGTTAACCATAAAATTGGTAGACATATCAATGTGTTGCATGAGTTCGATTTCGGACATTGTAATTCTAAGATGATGCCTAGACGTCAGCGTCTAGAAGTTGCGTCCGAGATATGTATGTGTTATTCAAATAGGAGGGGCAAATTAACTTCCTTCTTGCTTTTAAGAGTTTCATACAAAGGTTATTGTGTTCCCTTCTCATATATATATATATATATATATATATATATATATATATATATATATATATATATATAGAAAACGTGGAAAGCATGTTGATGGTGATGTTTCTGGCAATAAGTCATATTAAGTAAACACAAAATTCTTTATATAGTCTCTTATGTATTAAGTCAGGAAATTATATACATATATATTGTATATGAATATATACTTTATACACATACATACACACAAAAATTAAAATACAAATCTAAAATAATTTATCTTACATAGTCGCAGGGATACTACTGGTAATCGATACACTAGCGAGGAATTGGACTCATAAATTTATTCTGACAATAATTTCAGCTCGTTTTTTAAGGAAATTTTTTAATTTGTGTACCGTTATTTTGATTTAGAAAAAACTCTAAAAACACACAAATATCCGATGAGAGTTTTTGACCCTATTTTTAAACGGAACTTATTTTTATTGATTTGGAGTAACAGGTATGGGGCTAACAATTTCTGGGCCCCAACCTAGGTGTCGATGCCTGCCATTCTTACGGATTGCTGGAAGCTCGGGTGTTGTGGGGATCATACTAGTCGATTTTACCGAGGGAAATGAGTTCGATTCCCGGCAGGGTCGCCTCGGATTTTCGTAAATGGGAAACGTGGTGGTCGCTGCGAGGTTTTTGGGGGTACTCTTGTTCCTCCCACCACAGCATTCCATCGTTACTCCATTTCCATCTCATGCCACCCCATCGATGCTTTGATTATTTATGGGTGTAACCTCGTAGGTCTGTATAATATTTGTCCCCCGTGTTTAAATTAGTAGATGGAATAGGACTGTTTGGTCGCAAGACGTGGCGCCGTTTGCAGTAAGTGGCGCCGGACTAATGACATCATCTGTGACTTTGCCTACTGAACTATACTTTCTATTATTCCGTTTATTTAAAACAAATATGATATTAAAATATAAAATTATATTATTGATTAAATAAATTGATTATCGCCGTAGCGTAGGACAAAGTGTTGTTGGATTTCAAGAATTTGGAAATTCGATTTTAATGAAAAATAAGTAAAAATATTTTGTTAAATCATGCGATTTGAAAGTTTATAATATCAAGAACGATTTATAAATGTTAAAAAGCACAGTTAATAAAAGTTGTACCTTACTAAGTGTAATATTTAGACAAACTGCTTATTTTAAGCATTTTTGAAATTGGATGAAATTTAGAGATATTACATTTTACATAAACTACACCTATAAAAATAAGTATAAACACCACGACTCCAGCGTTCTCTAGTGGGTAACATCATAAACAAACATGACTATGATGATGTCACTAAAGGTCCCACGGTAGAGGTCATTAACCCGGTGCAACCTTCTATGATCAACGCCACATCCTGAACCCGAACTATCATTTTCCAACTTCTTACAACCACACTGTCTATCGGCGGCCTCTTCAACTCTGTACATATTTCCCTAATAGACATTAAACTTCATAAATCGTACACTTGAACTGCTGCAATTTTTTTTTCGTTTTGTAGTTATGCCTGGCATTATGTTGAAATATGCTGTGGATAAGTTAACTTTACACTTCTTTATAACGCCCGTCTACCAGAAACTATTTTTCAGCTTTTGAGGCACAGAAGCCTGAGAGCACTAAGGGAGACACTGGCACGCGTATCAAGGATCCCCTACTCTCTACGCGCAAGGCTTTGAACTGGCGTGCAAACTTTTCGGCGTGCTACGTTTAATAAGCTATTTAAGCGATAACTCTATAATTTTATCAGTCAAAAGTTTGTGTCAAAAGTTCAATGCAGGCTTATACTAGTATCGCAGATACAGATAACATTAAAAAATATACATCAGTTTGGAAATGCTATTTTTGGCCATTTTGAAGGGTTTCTAGTTAATGTTAGCAATATGAATGACATGTTAAACGTTGCACTCCATACAAGTTTGAAGTGCGATTTCTTTACGTGCCTCAAAAGTTAGCAAACCAGTAGAATAAGTTCTCTTAAAACATGCATTACGAACATACTGCAACGCAATTGTTGGTAAGGTAGACGGCGGTGATAAGTGAAAGAAGTTATATAAGTAATTCGTCGATTTATTGTATATTTTGTACGAATATATTAATTAAATTATATACCTAATATGTAACTGGAAT